>CAUYRT010051187.1:0-56903 GCA_963574885.1 Lepilemur ruficaudatus
CCGAGTAGCTGGGACTACAGGCATGCGCACCACACCCAGTCAAATTTTCTCTTATTTGTACGTATGGGGTCTTGGACTTGCTCAGGCTGGTCTCGAACTCCTGAGCTCAAGCAATCCTCCCACCTTGGTCTCCCAGAGTGCTGGAATTACAGATGTGAGCCACCGTGCCCAGCCCATGTACAAAGTTTTATGTGGCTATATGTTTTCACTTGACTTAGGTGTGCACCTAGGAACAGAACTGCTGGGTCATATTGTAGGTAAAACTGTGTCCTGAAATGGCCCCACCATTTTACATTCCAACAAACAATGTTCAAGCATTTAAATTTCTTCAAATCCTCACCGTTACTTTGTCTTTCTAATTTTAACTATTCCAGTGGGTGTCAAGTGATCTCATTGTGTGGCTTTTGATGTGGATTTTCCTAATGACTAACGTGTCGAGCAGTTTCTAGCACTTCTTGGTCTCTTCTTTGGAGTAATGTCTATTCACCTCTTTTATCCATTTTACGTTGAGTTATTTGTCTTTGTTATAGAGCTTTTCAATTTAATGTTTAACAACAGTGCAAAAGAGAGGTTCTCTTATGATCACAGGTTGGTAACTGAGAGCGTAACTCTATTGCTTGAGGCTTTACTGGTCGACATTGACAGACTTGACTCCTGGTCCTAGGTTCAGGAAAAGGGGAGAGTGAGGCAGAATATTTCAGGGCAAGGAGTATGTGGTAGGACATGTCAGGGCAACTGTAGTGTGCATTGAGAAGAACGTGTGTAAGAAAGGAATGAAGTATGCAAGAAGGACACCTAGAAAGAGCTCAGTTGATGCAGGTGAACATAAACTTCGGCAGAATGTTGCAGTTAAAAGTGGAAATCCGGGAGATTGACTTCTTGAATGGAGGTGTGAGAAACTTGGTGAAATTGCTCTTTTTCTAAAACAACAAAATTACAGAACTAATGCCATGCATTCCAAAACACTGGCAATTACCTAAATCCAGAGAGCAAACTGAAAATAGTCTATCCAGGAGAAACTAACGAGCCTTGCTTAGTAAGACTAGGGATGGGGAGTTCATAATGTCTTAATTTGAATGCGAAAGCTAAGATCCACTGTAAATTTTCTGAAGTTTGAAGATGTGGCTTCTCACACAGATACTCTTGAAGAAAAAGAGTGCAAAACATCCAGGCAAGCAATTTAAGGAAATCTTCTGACCGATCATTGGGTGTCCATTAATTCACATGGACCCAGGTGTGACACTTAGGACCCAGGATGAAAAATAAAGACAAGAACTTTCAAAAAGCTAGTGAGGAACTCAAAAGTCACACACTTCAAGGAATACTGAATCTACAGAGTTAATCTAGAAAAGCCACTAAGAAACAACAAAAACCCTCACCAACCATAAACTTTGGGGGCACGATGAAGGTATCCGATAACAGCGGTATTATAATATGTTATCTAAAATATCTAGTTTTTAACAAAAATATGTGAGATACACAGAGGACAAAGAACTGTATGCAACATATGCAGGAAAAAGAAAAACATTTCTTTTTTCAAGCTCAAAGAAAATATTTCTGAGGAGGCCTAGATTTGGGATTTAGTAGACCAAATCTTTAAATCTCCGCCTGTGAATATGTTAAAATGACTAAAATAATTAAAGTAATATATGACAATAACATGTCACCAAAGAATATCAATAAAAGGATAAACATTATGAAAAGGAGCCAAATAGAAATTCTGGAGTTCAAATACATAATAATTGAAATTCAAAATTCACCAGAGAGGCTCAACAGAAGATTTAAGCTGGTCAAAGATAGAACCCACAAGCTTGAATATAGGTTAATAGAGAGGATGCAGTCTAATGATGGGAAAGAGAACAAAATGAGTAAAAAGTAACAGAGCTTCAGAGAATTGTGACTCAGGATTGAGCATACCAACACAAATGTAATTGAAGTCTCTGAATATGAGAAAGTGAAAGAGCAAAAAAAAAAAATTAATTACCAGCTGAAAACTTTCCAAATTTGAACAAATATATTAATCTACACACTAAACAACCTTGACAGATTGCACATAGAATAACTTCAAGGAGATCCACATGCAGATACATCATACTCTTATTCACAAAAGTCAAAGAAAATGAGAAAATCTCGAAAGCAGCAAATGAAAACTGATTTGTCACATACAAGAGATCCACAAAAATAATTTAGAGATGACTTCTTGTCCGAAACCATGGAGATCAGAAACTAGTGGGATGGCACCTTTAAAGTGTGAAAGAAAAAGACTGTCAACCAAGACTTCCATATGCAGCTAAATTACCCGTCAACAATGAAGAAGAAATGAAGGTATTTCAAACTAAATTTAAAAGGACAGTTTGGGCAAGTAGACTTTCCCTACAGGAAATACTAGATAGATTCCTTCAGGATGAAAGGAAAGGAAACTAGACGGTAATTTGAATCCATGCAAAGAAACAAAGAGCACCAGTAACAAAGAGCATGGAGATGTAGGCCGCTGCAAGGCAGGGGTAGAGATTGGAGTTACGCACCCTCTAGCCTCTTGGCTCAGAGAGAACTTTTGTCGGTTGTTGCTTCAATTTTCTCCCAAATTGGAGCCCACTCCTGGTGTATTTACATTCACTATTCAATTGATACCCTGTTGCCAATAAAAACTTCCTCCCCTTTTTCCTGCACTGACCTAGGTACACCATGTGTGGTTTCTAGTCTTAGTCTGATTGTCTGCACCGCCCGGCAAGACTTCTGTGTGTCTCAGCTTCCTCCACATTCAGGACAATGGCTGTGTCTTTAATCATTCTCCTGTGGCCTTTTATCCTTGCCCCTGGCAAATAATGTGCACATAATTTCACAGGGGAAATAAACCATCAAGCAAGAGTTCCCTCAATTTATGCCTTCTCTGTTACAGTTACTTGTTATTACTTTCTTTACTCCTATTCATTATTTCACTCACTTATTTGCCCAACATATAGTTTAATTCCTACTATGGCCTAAGCACTGTGCTATGCTGTAAACATAGAAGAATGAACTCATATGGTTTCAGTCAAGGGGAAGCACGTCTTGAAATTACAATAGTATGGTAGATATAAAGGGGTTTTTTGTTGTTGTTGTTTCTTCTTATCTTCCTCTTTCTTTCTCTTTTATTTATTTATTTGGGTAAGGGTGGTATCTTTTCTTCTTCACATCAAGATGATTAAGTCTCTCCTATTATAAGAAAATATGAAAATATCTACCTAGAGTTTATTGATGTTTCTAGAACCTACTCAATTTTTCTTCTTCTCTTTGCAGCCAGGCTTCTCAAGAAAATAATCTATAGTTGTTGTCTCCATGTGCTTATCTTCCATTAGTGCCTCAATCTGCTACAACACAGCTTTAGTATTTACCATTCCACTGAAACTACTCACTAGGGTCCCTGACGAATTTTTAGTTGCCAAATCCAATGCACACATCCTGGCCCTTATTTTATGTCTTTGTAGCATTCCATTCTGTGAGTTGTCTCTTCCTTTTGTTGATTGTTTATGTTGCTGTGCAGAAGCTTTTTAGCTTGATGTGATCCCATTTGTCCAATTGTTGCCTGTCCTTTGGGGGTATTACTCAAAAAGAGATTTCTATTTTAGAAGGCTTCATTTTCCTTCCCCAAAAAGTCCTTCCCCAGACTAATGTCCTGAAGTGTTTCCCCAATGTTTTCTTTTAGTAGTTTCATAGTTTTAGGTCTTATATTTAAGTATTTAATCCACTTTGATTTGATTTTTGTATATGGCGAGAGATACGGGTCTAGATTCATTCTTCTGTATGTGGATATGCAGTTTTCCCAGCAGCAATTATTGAAGAGACTGTTCTTTCCCCACTGTTGTGTTCTTGGCACCTTTGTCAAAGATAAGTTGACTATAGATGTGTGAATTTATTTGTGGGTTCTCTATTTTGGTCCGTTGGTTTATGTATCTGATTTTTATGCCAGTACTATGTTGTTTTGGTTACTACAGCTCTGCAGTATAATTTGAAGTCACGTAATGTGATTCCTACAGTTTTGTTCTTTTTGCTCAGGATGGCTTTGGCTATTCTGAGTCTTTTGTGTTTCCACATATAAATTTTATGATTGTTTTTTCTATTTCTGTGAAGAATGTCATTGTTATTTTGATGGGGATTGCATTACATCTATAGATTGCTTTGGGTAGTATGGACATTTTAACAATATTGATTCTTCCAATTCATGAGCTTGGAATATCTTTCCATTTTTTTGTATCCTCTTCCATTTCTTTCATCAGTGTTTTACAGTTTTCATTATAGAGATCTTTCACTTCTTTGATTAAGTTTATTCCTAGGTATTTTATTTTATTTGTAGCTATTGTAAATGGGATTACTTTCTTGGTTTCTTTTTCACATTCTTTACTGTTGACATATAGAAATGCTACTGAGTTTTGTATAATCATTTTGTATCCTGCACCTTTACTGAGTTTATTGATCAGTTCTAATAGTTTTTTTGTGGAGTCTTTAGGTTTCTCTAGAATCTCTAGATATAAGATCATATCATCTGCAAACAAGGATAATTTGATTTCTTCCTTTTCAAAGGATGACCTTTATTTATTTCTCTTGTATGATGGCTCTAGCTAGAACTTCCAGTACTGTGTTGAGTACCACTGGTGAAAGTGGGCATCCTTGTCTTATTCCAAATCTTAGAGGAAAGGCTTTCAGTTTTTCTCCATTCAGTATGATACTTGCTATGGGTTTGTCATATATGGCTTTTATCATGTTGAGGTAAGTTCCCTCTATACCCAGTTTTTTAGAGTTTTTATCATTATAGGATATTGAATTTTATTGAATGCTTTTTCAGTATCAATTGAAATGATTACATGTTTTTTGTTCTTTGTTCTGTTAATATGATGTCTCGGGTTGGTTGATTTGTATGTATTGAACTATTCTAGCATTCCTGGAATGAATCCCACTTGATCATGATGACTTATCTTTTTAATGGGCTGTTCAATTCATTTTGCTATTATTTTGTTGGGAATTTTTACATGTATGTTTATCAGAAATATGGGCCTATGGTTTTTTTTTTTTGTTGTGTCTTTATCTGGTTTTGATATCAGGGTGATAACAGACCTCCTAGAATGAGTCTGGGAGTATTCCCTCCTCAATTTTTAGGAATACTTTAAGTAGGAGTGGTATTAATTTTTTTTTAATGCTTGGTAGAATTCAGCAATGAAGCCATTGTGTCCTGGGCTTTTCTTTGATGGGAGACTTTTTATTACTGCATTTATCTTATTACTTGTTATTATTATTATTTTTTTTTAGGTTTTGTATTTCTTCCTGGTTCAGTCTTAGTAGGTTGTATGTATCTAGGAATCTATTCATTTCTTCTAGGTTTTCCAATTTATTGGACTATAGTTGCTTATAGTCACCTCTAATGATCCTTTGAATTTCTGCAGTATCATTTGTAATGTCTCCCCTTTCATCTCTGATTTTATTTATTTGGCTCTTCTCTCTTTTTTTCTTAATCTGGCTAACCATATGTCAATTTGTTTATCTTTCTGAAATACCAACTTTTTGTGTGGTTGATATTTTCTATTATTAGGTTATTAAGTATGAAATGTTCGATTTCCCTAAGTATAAAACTAAGTTTGACAGTTAATATCTGTGACATTTAGCTTTGACACTTCTTATTTTATTTTTATTATAAAGGTACGTCCTCATTCTTTCAAATGCATGCTTTGACTTGTGATTATCTTTCAAAATCTTTTTAGAACAATTTTTGTACAACCATAGATAAGTCAAAAATTTGTATTCTTTTCAAATATGAGTTCTGTTGTAAAACCAATACAACACAGCTCAAAATAGCAACACTGTGTTTGGAAAGACTGTGGTTAATGAACGTACAGTATGTTGATGGTTTAAAAAGTTCTGTTCTGCTAATTTTAATCTTAAAAATGAGCCATATCAGAAGGATTGCTTGAGCCCAGGAGTTAGAGGTTGCTGTGAGCTAGGCTGACACCACGGCACTCTAGCCTGGGCAACACAGTGAGACTCTGTCTCAAAAAAAAAAAAAAAAAAAAAATAAGCCATGTGGATGACCTGAGACCAAGGTGGAAAATGATAGACTAAAAATTAGTGGAAGCAAATTCATCTAAACCTATGCATAAATTAACAACAAGGTTTGATGTTATAATTCCAACAATATTAGACCATTTAAAACAAATCAACAAGGTAAAGAAGCTGGATAGATGGGTACTACATAAATTAAACAAACATCAAAAGAAAAATTGTCTCAAAGCTTGCCTTTCTTTGCCGTCACCATTTCTGCACTATATTGTTATGTGTGATAAAAAATAAATTATTTTTGACAAAGCATTTGGCACAATGACTGGATAAAGCATGAAACCCAGTCCAAAACCAAATATTCATCAACAAAAGCTAATGGTGTCTGTTTGGTGGTGGTATTATCATCTATAGCCTCATGAAACCTAGTCACTGGATTACAGCAAATGTCTGCTACAACCAATTGGACAGAATGATGAGGATGCTTGCGATTAAACAGCCAAGATTGGTCAATAGAGACAATCCAATCCTCTTACAAGACAATGCTCGACCGCATGTCACACAAACAATGCCGTTCAAACTACAGAGATTGGATTTAGAAACTCTGTCATCCACCGTATTTACCAGACTTTACACCAACTGACTACCACTTCTTCCAGACTTTGGACCACTTCTTACAAGAAAAAATATTCAATTCTTAACAAGCTGTAAAAAACACCTTTCCTGTTTTCATTGCCACTCGCTCTCCAGGCTTCCTTGCTGCTGGCATAAACAAGCTACTGTTAAGATGACAAAACTGTGTCAATAGTTTAGACACATACTTTGATTAATTGCACTGCTTCTTGTTTGAGATATAATAAACTAAAGTTTTGATTTGAAGTCAGACATTTCATATTTAGTGACCTAAATTTTTTTCTGTGTCAATTTAATTTATTTCTGCTCTAATCTTTATTATTTCTTTTCTTCTATTACTTTTGGGTTTGGTTTGCTCTTCTTTTTCTACTTTTTTGAGATGCATCGTTAGGTTGTTTATTTGAAACTTTTTTGCTTTTTGATGTAGGCTCTTATTACTATAAACTTTCTTGAATTTTCTGGGAAAGGGTGGAGCGTTCCCAGAATTGAGATCCCTTCGCTTTACTGATCTTACAGGGTAACTTCTGAGGGTTACCATGGCATTTGTAAACTGTCATGGCAGCGGTAGATGTGATTTTTATTATGGTAATGAGGGTAGGCCACTTGAAGACACTGTCACCTTGCTCGTATGCATGCCCCAAAGATCCCCTTTTGTGGCCTTGATCACATCTCCAATTTGTGGCTTCTCTACATCTTTTTGGTTGGTCAGTCCTTGGAGACCCTCTATCTTAGACCAAACATCTGTTTGGTCCTTGGAAACCCTCTGGTCAAGGCATCTGTTCCTTCTTGGAAGCTCCCTCTGGTCAATTTGTTCTTCCTACTGTAGACAAAGTGTCTCCTAGTGCCATCTGCTCCTCTTCCTCCGTCCTTATCCCTATGTAACAAACCTTCTGGCTTAACTCATCTCATTTTGGAGTGTGGGGTAGAAGGCAGAGAGACAGGGGCCATCCAATTGCCCTGGCCCTCAGTCTAACTCTCCAGGTATTTTTTTTCAAAGTTTTTTTTTTTTTTTTAAATCTGTTATGTTAAAGGAGTATAAGGTAGTCAATAAATGTTTGATATCTATTTAGCTTACTTTATGTAGAGCTATTGACTTCAATGATTTTGAAAGGTCAAGGATAATTCTCTAAAATCAATTAAGGCAGGGATCCCTAACCTATGGTGAGTTGTACAACTATTTCATTATATATTACAATGTAGTAATAATAGAAATAAAGTACACAATAAATGTAATGCTCTTGAATCATCCCAAAACCATCCCTGTCAATTCCCCCCCATCCATGGAAAAATTGTCTTCCATGAATATGGTCCCTGGTGCCAAAAAGGTTGGGGACCACTGAATTAAGGCACCTTTGGCTTGTGTAAACAGGTATGAATTAGCAAGTTTGCCCCTTGAGTCCAACTGCAATGTATTGGTCTGTAAAGTATAAACCAGCTGTCAGCTATGGTTGCCTTGGTTAATTGAATGACCCTGCTTCGTAAGCGCAGCCTGCAATGCATTTGGCTTAGTAACCTAAACCATAGCACGCAATGGAGGCTTTTATAGAACAGTTTCTGCTTGGAATAGCATAATTGGGATTTGAATTAATTATAATCCAAAAAGTTTTTTTAATCCATGGCATATGACCTCTGAAACCCCAAACGCCAAAATCTTACTGTTTAAAAATGATCCACGCAGTACAGAAAGTACATAAATTGGATTGAATTTCATACCATGCTGTTTTTCTAAAATGTACTGTCTAAAGAGTTCTTGCAAATTAGTTCCTGCTGCTTTGTGAAAGACCATATTTAAACTGAATTACAGCAGCCCTCCTGCAGTGAAAGGCCAACTTGCTCAAGGAATGCTTGAGGGCCCAGTGACACCGGGGAGCCCATGGCCCCATTCTGCAAGTGAGCAGAAGGTCATTGAAAATGACCACATTTTAAGAAATGCACATTTCTAAAAACATCTTGCAAAGAATAAAATGCCAATTAAAGGAACATGTATAAGTTTACTTGGTATTTTTTTTATTAACATTAGCTTTTATGTGAAAAAAATACATTTCATGTATATAGCACAAAGAATAATACAATAAATACCCTTTTAACTCTCCCAAATTTTAAAGAGTAGAATAGTACTATGCCAGGCATATTCCCTTGGCACTCAGTTTCCAAAAGGCACTGATGGCTGTCTACGCTAAGCACCTGAGATACTTTGCCTGTGAGCATTCTTCTGGCCTTAGAAACGTGCTTTGCCCCTGCAGGCAGGCATGCTGGAAGGGCCAGGGAGTTCAGGCCATCACGAGCAGCCTTCAACTAATAATCGGTAAGAGCTGGTAGATAAATATCCAAACTTCAGGTGGGATGACTTTGAGGTGTGCTTGATACAATCTTCAAGACGAAACAGTCTCCAAGTGAAATCAAGCCCCAGTTATCCACACTAATAACCTACTTATTAACTTAGCTTGTATAGACTTCCCTTCCCTTCCCATCTCACTTTCCCCACTTCCATACATAGTGTTTCCTGGGAGAACCTCTGGAATAAGCTACTTCACTTAAACCCTTACGCTAGAGTTTGCTTCTGGTGGCATTGCCAATACCGTTGAAGTTCTTTGTATCCATCCCCAGTCACACTTCTGTTTTCTGTCCCCCACCAAGAGTAACTACTGTTTCCATTTCTTATGTGTATTGTTGCTTTCCTGTTTGCGATAGTTTTACTAAATATATTACAGGTATTAGTAACTACATCGTTTGTTGTAACAAGGTACCCCAGACTGGGTGACTTAAACAAAGGAATTTTTCTCCCAGTTCTGGAGGAGGCTGGAAGTCTAAGATCAAGGTATAGGCAGGGTTGGTTCCTTCTGAGGGCCAGGAGGGAAGGCTATTCCAGGCCTGTCTCCTTGGCTTCTAGGTGGCCGTTTTCTCTGCATGTCTTCACACTGCCTTACCTCTGCACGTGGCTGTCTCCAAGTTTCCTTTTTTTGTAAGTATGTCAGTCATATTGTAATAGAATCCACCCTAATGACCTCATTTTAATGTTAATAACAACTAATGTTATTAATGTTTAATAACATCTTTAAAGACCATATTTCCAAATATGGTCATATTCTGAGATACCAAAAGTTAAAATTTCAACATATGAATTTTGAGGGAGACACAATTTAGCCCCAAACAGTAACTAACAATGTATATTTCAGGGTTGTTTAAACAAAATGTTTTTGAACTGCATACATTTATTTCATACTGTATGCATTTTATGTGACTTTTACAACTAAGCGTTGTTTCTAAGATTCATCTTTAGGTTATTCTCAGATTTTTACTGTTACATTAATGTTGTTATGATGCACATATCTCTTGTGAGACACATGGCAAGAATATCTAGGCATGAAATTGCTGAGTCGTAGACTCTGTGCGCATTTTTAAGTCACATTTCCTAGTAAGGACAGTAGATTGAATACACGTGTCTATTTTATTTCCTTTCAAAACCCCGCTGAAGCCTTTATCACTGTGATAATTAGACACACCTTGCTTCTGATGGTTGAGCATCGGCACCAGGCCTCTGTATTACTGAAGGATCTTCTCATTGCTATTGCTCAGGGAGCTCACATATCTTCTAACAGCGTTTCTGAGCCTTGGCCGTCAGAGGATGGGTGTCCCTGGGCCTCTCCACAGCACAGGTGCTCCTTTCACCGGTGCTCTCCTTATCCTTGGTAAGCATAGCGTCCTCCAGTTTTCCCAAGGAACATAGCATCCTGGTAGGTTTCACAGTTTTCAGGTGAATAGATTCAGATGTCCCCATCCCAAGTCTCAGGTCCCCGTGATGCCAGGACCCTTCCCAAGCAGGGCCCTGACCTTGGCATAGTGGATTTCATCAAAGCTGGAAAGTCAACACTCTCTGGAGCTCTGCTGTCCATTGTAAAGTCCTGGGTCCAGTCCTTAGTAGTTTTTTTTTTTTTTTTTTTTTTTATCCTTGACTACAGGAAATGAAGATCTCTTTATGTGATGCCAAGGAGGCCCACTGATTTTCACACTCTGCCTTAAATTGGTGATCAGTCACCCTCAGCCTTTCATTGTCTTCCTCCAATATATTAATAGCATTCGGCAACAACTTTGGGTTTGCTTATTATTTTAATTAATCAAACCTTTCAAATGGCTGAGATACAGCACCCATGAGTACGTTTTCTTCTGCTGGTATTCCATTCCAGTTCAACACAGGTGAGACTTTTAACTCTCACAGGTGAGAGTTTTAGTGCTCTCCCTGCCACAGCGGTGGCTTCTCACTGCCGGCTGGCTGGCTGGGGATCTGGATCTCAAGTCCCGTTTCAGAGTCTGCTTTCTCAGAGCACTTCTGGATCTAATTCTTGTAGATAGGATTTTCTGTGATGGAGAACTGTGTGTAGGAAGTTTGTCCCTTCCAACACTCACGTTGAAATTTAATTGCCAGTGTAATGGTGTTGGGAGGTGAGGCCTTTCAGAGGTGATTAGGCCACGAGGGCTCCACCCTTATGAAGGCTTAATGCCCTTAAAAGGGCTCATGGGAGGGGGCTGTGCCTCCTGCTCTCTCTGCCCTTCTACTTTCTGCCGTGGGAGGTTCCAGGCATCTTGGAAGAAGAGAATGGCCTCGCTAGACACCGAACCTGCTGGCTCTTTGACCTTAGACTTCCTAAATTCCAGAACTGTGAGCGAATAAATTTTTATTTGTGAATTACCCAGTCGCAGGTATTGTTATAGCAGCACAGAACAGACTCAGGAGTACTCTAGACTTGGGAAAAATAGCCATGAGTGAAAGAAACAGGGTTGGGCAGAGGGAGAAGTTGCACCACAATGCAGCAGCAGCAGTGGCCTCCATGGTCCTGTAGAGCTGTCCCAGTTGCGGCTGGGAGGTCTGACCCTCATCAACCAGTCCTGGATGTAGGCTGCTCCCAGGGAGGGCACATAGCCTTGGGAAAATCAGCTCTCGGGATTTCCTACTATACTCTTTTCTATTTGATACATGGATTTGTTTTCCCCACAAAAAAATAGGATGATGCTCTAAATACGTTTTGTGACTTTCCCCCACTTCTCCCCTAAGCTTAATATATTGTGAATGTTTTTCCATGTAGTAGATATATTTGAAATGGTAAATTTTGGTTTCTTGTACCCTAAATGGCAAGACTTAGCTTCAAGTAATCTATCCTCTCGCTGTTGTAAATCCTTTTCTTTTTGATACAGAACTTCTGTCATTCTCCCAATTTATCAAAGAATATGAAAGAATCTCTATAAGGCTTCCTCTATAAGGCTATCCTCCTCCTGACACTTTTTGAATTTTTTACCCTCCATAAGACCCCTCAGATGGCTTGAGAGAAGTTTGTGGGTTCAGGTTTGGGTTTTTGCATGTTACTGATAATCTTTATCTTTACAGAAAGGTGAACTGTGTATATAAGGAAGTCCAGGGAGCTCTAAGGAGGTACTATGAAGAATTCTTTATGCTCTTAGCTTTGCCCCCAGACTGAAACTCTACCAGTCTAGATAAGGGCCTGCATTTCATAGTATGACTAATGGGATCCCTGTTCCACACTACCCCTGGGCCTGCCCTGCTGCATTTGTGGACTGAGAAATTATTTCCTATTTCTTTAAATTTAATCTTTGCCTACAATTTTAAAAAATTGTGTATTCTTGACAAAGTTGTATTCAGGCATTTTTTGAACAAATATTTCTTAGCGAGATGAACACGTATTAATTTATATGTTTTCCTACAAATTTCATTCCTCCTATTCTTTGAAATAAGTCCATGATATTTAAGCTTTGTTTATGACTTGGATGGAAGAGAGAAGATTTTCCCCTCCTTTTTTAGATTTGCTATGTTAATTAAATCTTAGTGCATTATAACATGCAGTGGTTAAGAGAGGAGAGTTGGAGAAACCACCTTGTTCAAATTATAGTAAAAACTTTCTAGTTAATTGAATGACCTGGGGCAAGTTACTTGACCTCTCTGGGCTCCAGTTTTATCGTGTGTAAAGAAAGTGCCATAATGCGTATTTTCAGAGGGTTATCATGAAGAGTCAAAGATGTATGAAGTGCCTGACTTATTAGCATATGCCTGGTTATTTCTGGTCATAAAACCAAGCCGCATGATGTGCAAACTAACGGGAATTCTATTTCTATCAGAGCACATCTTTCTTTTGAGAGCCTCGACTATGCCAGGGGAGACAGGAAAGTCATAATTCTAGGTTTTCTTTCACCAGCGACTCCCATAGACTTGATTATGGTCAGAGCGTCATAGAAGTCTAGGCTATCCACAGACATGTTTCCAAACTAAAGGGGTAAGACATCTAAAGAAATATTTCTTAATCTGTGTTGAATTAGTGCTGTTAGGAGGTCATGGATGACTGAGTCGTTTTCAGGATGGAGGAAGCAGAGACAGTACGGACCAAACTGCATTCTCTGTTGGATAGTGTAGCTCAAGGATCCATTCGAGGTCCCCTATCGGGAACTTTTACAGAGAGACATAGGCCATAAAAAGGGGCATAGAAATAGAGATGCAGAGAGAAGCAAGACTGCCACGGCAATTTACATGCAAAGAGCTGCTTTTGCCTCTTGGTTCAGGTTGAGACTATGGGAATGGCACATGCCTAGTGTTTTGTGAATCCTTTTCCAGATTAGTTTTATTGTGTTTTCTTCCTCTCCTGATTACAAAATCAATATAGGCTTATCTCAGAAAAATCAGAATATATAGAAAAGTACAAACAACTACAACAAAATCACAAAAAAATTTTCTCCACTCAGATACAGCCATTATTAGTAACTTAATGTCATTCAATCACATCCTTTTTTAAAATTAAAAATCCTATATAATAGAGTTTTATAACCTGTTTATTTCACTTAATACACTCATGTAAGTAGAGTATATGGTGTTTTTGTATATCTGCATGGTATACTTTTATAGGAATGTATCATAATTCTCTAAGAGATGGATATTTAATACTGTTTGAAACTTCCATTAAGATAACATTGTACAGATTTTTAATGCACATCTTTAATTATTTCCTTATGAGAAATTCCTAAAGTAGATTCTTTGGAGAGAGCTGTAATAAAATCAGCTCTCACACAGATGAGGGGAATTCCTAGGCCACGTGGGAGCACGGTGGGCAGGTGCTCTGGTCTTGCTGAGTTCCAGGTTGGTAGCTCCACTCTGGCAGGCACCCCCGGGTCAGCGTTGCGTGGGAGCTCTGCTCTGGGGGACTGGATTCCATCATGGAATTGTCTTGGCAAATAGCTTATAAAAAGGAGGATATAATTATAGTTGACAAATAACAAAGTGAGGTATTCTCTAAAAGTTAAATAAATCCCCAATGGAGAATAGTAGATATAAATCCTAAGAATAAGGGAGTTTGTTTCTACAAAGGGTTAGTTTGGCTAACTTGAGAATAGTAAAACAAACTTCACAGAAAACCGGTTCTTCTGATTTAGGCCATCACGAATGATTAACTGGCTGAAATATCAATGATGATTATGAGTGTGTTAGGTCATCGAGCTTGCACAGGGCGGATAAAAGAGCACTCAGAGGATTATGCTGAAGCAGGCAGGTATCAGCAAGAGCTCTTTGATTACCTTTGCGATAAAATCATGTGCACCTTAGCCTTTTTTCCCTTATGGAAGAGACAATGAGAAACACTGATGCTGATTTGTGTTTATTGGGGGTGTATGGTGTTAATGCGGAGAAAGGCGGTTTGGATGGAGAAAGGAATAGACGGCATAAATCAGGGTCAGCCATGAGAGAAACCTCCCAACTCGGCTGTCTTTGATCTCTTACCCCTTCTTAGATGGGGGAGAAGTACCTACCAATTCTCTACCAGGACAGCTGTAATTAGTAATTAGTGTGTCTGTCTGCCGGCCAAGGAAGATGGTGTGAGTGATGTCTGCACGTGATCTCCATTGATCTGTGGGTGACAATCCACCGGAAAAAGGCTTTAAGTCACTTGTCTCTCAGACAGGTGATTAGCTAATGGGCTCTCTCTGCTGTGACAGTACAATAGTACTGATAGTAAGGAGAGCGTGGACTTTGGACCCAGATTTGAGTTCATATTCTAGCTATGTCACTTATAAGCTGTGCGACTTGGAGCAAGTAACCCACCTTTTTCTGCTCTGTTTTCCTGTCTGAAAAATGGGGATAAAAATCACCTACTAACTGAGGATGTCATGAGGATAAAATGAGTAACTGTATGGAAAGGGCCTGGCGCATGGCTACTCTCAGCAGTGTTGGCCTCTTTCCCTTTGTCCTGCTAGAAGGCCTTTCTGTAATGCAGAGAATTGTCCTCTGATAACTTCGTAGAAAAGGCCTCTGTAGGCATGAAATCGCCTGGCAGTTGTGCTGGGTACACAGGTGTCACACAGCTCTGGGAAGCTGACCAAGGTCCAGGGCAGAAAGGCTTCACCGTGCCTGGGGCAGGATGACTACCAGGGCCTGTGTCCTGGCCAGGGTGGAGCACTCTTTCCCCATGGGGTTGGGACAGTCCCATTCTCATATGGAGTCTTCCCCAGGTTGTGAAGAGGCTCCAAACTGGAGCAGCAAGGAAGGCCTAGGGCTGAGTGGGGGACCAGTGCTACTCTGGAGTTTGGCCTCTGATGTAATCATCACTAACCTCATCTTCTCTCCTAAGTCTCTTTGGAATTTGGAAATGCCTACTCTCTATGATAGACATGGAAAAGACTGCTTCTCCTCAGGGTTTTTTTTTCTTCCCCCGAGTTCCTTTCAAATCTGGACTGATCCTTTGGTTCTGGTAATGAATGGTGAATATCAGACCTGTGGGGTGGTGGCTGGTAGGCGTCTTTGCCCTCCCAAATTGCTCTTGGATATTGATCTGACTCATCAGGGCATATTTAGATGAAAATCAGAAAGAGTACTTTTGCCGTCTACTCTCAGATCCTAGGAACAATTTGGTGAATTACCTGTAAGCAGTGTCTGTAACAGATAAAATGCCAGCTCTCCCTTTGCCCTTTTCAGCCTGTGACATGCCACATCCAACGTGTCTGTCTGCTAGCAGTGAGAGGCCCTAATTCCATCATTCTGCCTTTTGCAGTTAAATGTTCTCCGAGGATAAGATCTGTAAGGAGGAGGAAGACTAATAATGGAGCTAATTTTTCCAAGTCCTGCTTAAGCAACTGTAGATAGTAGAAGAAGAAGAAACTCTGAAAATTATCATGATTATCCTACTTCTGCCCCTGTGGAGACTCAGTCTTAACATAGCAATGTTTTTACTTCTTACTTCTCTCATTGCTACATAGATGAAATATGTTGTACTTTTGTTGAACTAAAAAAAAATCCAAATTATTAGAGAAAGACAAAGTTTTTAATGAGTTTGCTATCCAAACTTCTTGGAGTCTTTCAAATAATAGTGTTGTTTTAATCATTGACTCGTTACTTAAATCGATTAAAGTAACGAGTAAACTCGTTACTTTAATCATTGACAGAGCTTTGTACAGCTCTGTCTTATCTCTTTTTAATCTTGAGATCTTAAGCAGTTAGGAGAAGAAAGCAAAAGTCTTAGATCAGTGGTTCTCAAACTTTAAAGTGCATCAGAATAACCCAGAGTGCTTCCAGATTGCTGAGACCCCACCCTCAGTAGACGGGTCCGGGGCCAAGAATTTGCATTTGCAACAGGAGATACATTTATTTATTGATGCTGGTTATATTGTTGCTCATGATGCTGCTTTATTCTTTGTGCTGCCTGTGATTACTTGCTTCCAGTGACTCAAAGTTGGCTACCATGCTTTGTTGATGGTCATCACAAATGCGAGTCTTCCGCAGAATAGGCTTCCATAGAATGGGCAGAAGAAACATGGGAATGACGATTTCTGGTCATGTGAAATTTACTTTTCAGAATTTTATAACATAGAACAGAAACAACCCATCTTTCAGTCATACTATTCTTGAACTCTTTAAGCCATATTCACTGCATGCCTCGAACGTGCTCATTCAGTGTTGGTCTCACTCCTGCCTCCCACACATGGCCACCAGCAGGAAGAAAGGTGAGTGAGAATGTTCTCATTGGCACAAGGAATGTCTGTCCCTCAAATGGCACAGCCTAAGACAGAGCCAGGAGAGCACGGGTTTACCATGTTGATCAGAGGAAGGAGAGGGCATTGAAAGGCCCATTAGTATTGCAGAGTAACAATCTAGAAAGCCCTTAGAGGACAGGCATAGGTATTGCCAGAAAATTTTGTGATGCTTGCTGGCGTGGAGCTTTGAGGGTGGAGGGGGTAAGGTAAGGAAGAGTTTTGGAGAATGTATTTAGGTTAAAGAACATGAGACAGTCAAATCAGTTACTCTCACTCTGTGTTCAACCCCCACCCCTCCACATGCTAGACCTCGGGACAGCCCACAGATCCAGACACACCTACCTAGGATCTCCAACTTGCCCTGGTAAGGAAAAGAAACAAATCCCCAGAACTTGCTGCTTTTTGTTAGATTAACTTCACCCATCTAAGGAATGTGGACCAATGGCTGTCACCCCATAAACAAGTGGCTGAGTTGAGTCAGAGGCAGAGCACCAGGCTGAGACTGTCACTTTAGAGGTGTTCCTTCATACGGAAACACAGGAATGAGGAATCAGTGATTCCCCCAACAGCCTCAGTCAAATAGTTCCATTGTTTGGATTTCTTGGGGGTTTGATCCCGGTATTGTGACTTCTGATTTCCCATGTTGTGATTGCTTCCTCATGTGTTTTGCCATTATGAATTTGTCTTTAGTGGTGTCATTTCTGTGGAAATGTGACAGGCCCATGTGAGGGTGTGTGCTTCCAAAGGCGTTTTGCCTTTGCTATTTTTTTTTTTTTTTTTGCCAGGTGTCCAGGGATAGCACTGGCCTGAGACTTCTTTTGGGCTTACAATTTATTTTATTTTTTTAAGAATAGAGTTGATTCTTAAAAATAAGCCATTTAAAGGTTAAACTGGCACAGGTTGGCTAAATGGGGTACAAAGATCATTCACTTGGGTTCCAAAGCTTAGCCTCTTTCCAATGTACTTACTTACAGTTTAGACTTGAGTCCTAGATCATATGCAAACTACAAATCTGTGTGAATATGAGGATGGACCCAGTGTTGTAATTTTTTTTTTTTTAAACCAGAGTCCAGGTTAAGACAGACATACTTCCTTCACCTTTCCTTGTGAATCTGAGTGGATTCTCCTCCTGCCCCCACGGCTTATGTTCATTGAGGTTGTGGCTCTTCCGAGTTCCGGCCGTCATTGCAAGGCCATTCCCGAAAGGCCTCATGGGGTCTGAAGACCATGTTTCCCATGTGAAAGTTGTCAGTACCAAAGGGGTCAAATGTCAAATCCCAACAAAATGGAGCTGGGAGACCATGAAGGGAGGGCCCTGGCAGGTTTCTTTGCCTGATACCGAAACCACGACCTTGCTCGAGTTACTTCTACACAGACACCTGCCCAGCAATTGTCTGTTCCTCTAATGAACTGACGCCACCCTTATTAATCCTTGTAGCCACAGACAATAGTTTCAAGACAACTAGTGTAACCTACCTCATTTCGCCTTTAAAAACCCTCGCCTGCCTCTGCCTCCTTGGACGCACCTGTGGCCCACCACGGCACACACTTCCCAGTGGGCGATGCCCTGCTCTTCCTGCCTGAGTAAACTCTGTTCTGGAGAGGCAGGCTCGCTGCTGTTTGTTTTAGGTTAATATCTGCTTGGGTGGGCATTAAAACTCCTATGTGATGGAAATCTGCAAACATTCTGGGATCTGATATAGCATCAGTTCACATGTTTTCTGCTTGGATTTTTATTTTGGCCTCTGGAGATTTCCCTTACTTTCTTAAGAGCTCAATGTCAAAGGACATTTGCTTTGTTTTATACAACATTTAATTATAAGAGTTATTTATTTACTATTTACTTAAATATTTATTAATAATTTTTACTTATGTAGTAATAAGTAAATATTGTATTTTATATAATTACTTAAGTAATAAGTAAATATTAACTATAATATTTATTTAAGTAAATTAATAAAATAATTTAATAAATTACTTAATATTACTTATTTAAAAACTTAATATTTAAGTATAATATTTATACTTTATAAATATATATATATTTTTTGAGATGGAGTCTTGCTGTGTCACCCTGGCTAGAGTGCCGTGGCATCATTATAGCTCACTGCAACCTCACACTCCTGGGCTCAAGCGATCCTCCTGTCTCAGCCTCCCAAGTAGCTGTAGGGACTACAGGTGCGCCACCATGCCCGGCTAATTTTTTCTGTTTTTAGTAGAGATGGGATCTTGCTCTTGCTCAGGCTGGTCTCAAACGCCTGAGCTCAAGTGATCCTGCCGCCTCAGCCTCCCAAAGTGCTAAGATTACAGGCATGAGCCACCGCAGTTGGACTTACAAATATATTTCTAATACTTATTCATAAGTATAATAATTTTATAAGTATTTAAATAAGTAGTAGGAGACCTTTCAAGTTCTCTAGTCTGCTACTTTTATGTCTTCTGACAAGCTATTTTTTTCTCCCTGGAATATTCTTTTCTCTTTTCACTTGGCTAAAACAGAGGTCACACTCTTAAGGAGGCTGGGCCCTCACGTTTCAATTAAGTCCCCTCCACTTCCCACCCTCAGTGCATAGATATGATTGTTTATTTGCCCGTGTGAGTATCCTCCACTGAACTATTGCACAATCTCTGTGAATCCATGCCTATTCAGTTTAGCCCAGCCTGACATCTAGTAGAGAATGAACTATTTATGAATGAATGAATGTCTCCTGTTGACTTGTTTGGTTATTATTTTTTAATGTACACCTAGTCTTCCCCACAAAATTGTTGGCCTTTTAGCCTTTGTGAATTTTCCTTGGTGCCTTACAATAAAACTCCCACTGGGAGTGACTACACATTGGTTATCAATTTATTAATGAAAGCCTGGCAACTAACTTGTTCTTCATGGTAGAAAAAATTATTTTACTAAAATATTTTTTATTATGGTATGTTTTTTCATAAATTTCAGCTCTTCTTCAACTGAGAATTTCTTTAAAAATGCTGTATTAATTTTTCTATTGTCCTTCACTAAAAATTATCTTCTTCTTTCATTTATAAGACTTTCAATTTTATGTCAAGTAAGAAAGGATAGAAATCTATTCTGTCACTCAGTAGATAATTGTTGGGTACCTTCAAAGTACCAGAAAGAATGCAGAGAGACGCTGGTAGCCTAGGAGGACTGTGTGATTCAGGCGAGTGTTCTGAGGCTGGGGGAGAATTGAATGTTTCTAGAGGACAGAGCCAGAATAGAAAAAGAGAAGCAGAGGAGATAATGATGGGCATAGTCCTGCCTTCATCTTCCAGGAAGTGTATTACTTATTTACACTTTTTAAAGTTTTAATGGATACCTAATAATTCTACATATTTATGTGGTATAGTGTGATTTTTCAATACATACATGCATTGTATAATGATCAAATCAGGGTAATTAGCTAATCCATCACCTCAAACATTTATTATTTCTTTATGAACAATAAAAATCCTTTCTTCTAGTTTTTTGAAATATAGAATACTGTGAACCAGTCTGTGCAGAACTGTGCAGTTAGAACACCAGAACTTACTCTTCCTATGTGTACTTTTGTACCTGTTGACCAATCTCTTCCCATGCTTGCCCCTCACTCCCCACACCGTCCCCACTGCAGCCTCTGGTAACCACCAGTCTAGTCTGCACTTCCATGAGATCAGCTTTCTTAAATTCCACAAATGAGTGAGATCATGCAGAATTTGTCTTTCTGTGTCAGGCTTATTTAACATAATGTCCTCCAGATTCAATCATGTTGCCACAAATGACAGGATTCTATTCCTTTTTGTGGCTGAATAGTACTCCATTATGTACATGTATCACATTTCCTTTATCCATTCAAGTGTTGATGGACACAGGCTGATTTCGTATTTTCGCTATTGTGAACAGTACAGTGCATGGGAGTGCACTTCAACTTGATTTCATTTCCTTTGGACAAATACCCAGTAGTGGGATTGCTGGATCATGTTGGAACTAATCAAATTACACTTATGTGCACATATGGAAATAAAACTCATCAGGAATCATACAGGTGGGGGGGAGGAGGGGATGAGTAAATTCACACTTAACGGGTACACTGCACACTCTCTGGGTGATGGGCACACTTAAAACTTTGACTCAAACTGTACAAAAGCCATTTATGTAACCAAAACGTTTGTAGCCCCGTAATACTCTGAAATAAAATTTAAAAAATGGTATTCAGCGTGTTTCTTATGTAATACCATTTCTGTGAGCTTTAAGGGACTCTCCTCAGGATTTGACTGGCTTAGCATCTTTCATCAGCAGTTGTGACTTGGAAATCTATCTGTCCTGTAGAGATCCTTGCTAACCACATGTATTAGAGAAATGTTGCTCTGTAACGCACACTCTCATGAGGCAGGCTGGCGGGGAGGTATAATTCTCACAGGCTGATTTACTCAAGAGATCAGAGGAAGGTTGAGGCAGAGTTACCATTTTCCTATCTAGGTTGTGGACCCGCAGGGCGGGCTTCTACCAGTACCTTCCCCGAGCTCTGCTGGCAGGTCTCCAGCACAAGCTGTTCCAGGGGTCCTTGACCTACTTTTACATGCTGCTGGGCTCTCCTTCAACATTCCTTCCGGCATCTTGCTAATTGTCTTTACTCTCAGCTTCTGACTGTTTTCTCACTTTTTCTTGGCTGCCCCCTGGGATTACCTTCTGTTCACCCTTGGTCCGTGTTTTACTCTCTGATTTTGGAAAATCATGTATCTCACTTGCTTGCCTTGTTCTCAACCGGGATCATCTCTGGCTAGATTCAGTATACCTTATCAGAGTACCTCTCAGCCCTTTTCCTGACAGATGCTGTATTATCTTTTCCCTCTTACTAGCCTCCTCCTCCTATGCCACATGCTCTTTCCCAGTCTCTGTTTCATTATTTACACATTTAGAAACTAGAGACTGTCATATATGTCATTTAAATTCTGCATAATGCCTATCTATATCACTGGACATTATCAATTACCCATTTACTCTTTGTCTCATTGAATATTAATCAAACTAGTTTTCAAACTACTCGATAAATTGGTGAGTCAGGACTATGACTTTTTACAAAATGAAGTAGAATGTGATAGGATGGAAAATATCAGAGTACATTGTAAAACAGAGTATTATTTTGTGAAACTTGTGTTTCCCAAAAGTCAGGAATCATAGGATGAAGTTATTTTTAATACTTTAGGTCATAGTTAAAAAAATTTAAAATCCATGCATTAGATTGTAGGGTGGGTTAGATAGATGAACTAGACAGTTGTTGATTTTGTCTGTCTAATACCTTCTCCAGCCATATTTCTGGCAACAGAAACACTCCATTCCATGCTTTGTGGATAGGGTTTACTCCTCCCACTCAGGCCTGTCATTAGAGAGCTCTATGCCCTGATCATAGTGATTGGCTGAGGAAGAGACACGTGATACAAGCCAGTCCAATCAGAGTCCTCTCTGAGATCTTTTTTGTTCCAGAGTATCAAGAACAACTTTTCTTTCCACTGGAGTTCCTAAATTGATAGAATATGAGTTTAGGCTATCAGAGAACATACTGGAGAGACCTGGAAAGAGAGACAGTGCCCCTTGTTACCCCTCGGTTACCCCTCAATTTTTCCATTGCATGAGTCAATGCATTTCCTTTTGGGTTTAAGGGAGTTTAAATGGGATTTTTTTTCCCTTTTCAACCAAAAGAATCCTGGCCAATATAAAAGAGCATGATGAGAAGTGAGGAAAGCTGGATTTAGGCTTACCAGTGTTACATACTAGATGTATGACTCTTGGAAAATCTCAAAATCTCTATAGCTCACAGTTTTCTTCTCATCTAAGAGAAGATCATCGGATTGGTAACTCATAGTCCTTATTGGTCATCAGAGATCCCTGTGGAGCTTTAAAACATACAGATGTCTGAGCTCCATACTAGTTTTTTCTGAATCAAAATCTGTAGGAACGTGGCCCAGGCAGGCACTTGTAATTTTTAAAATGACTTTAGGTGATTCTGATGCATGGCGAAGGTGGGTAAGTGCTGAACTAGGTCATCTCTAGGGTGTTTCTACTTCTAATACTTAGTGCTCTGTATTCCTCAGAGATTACACAGCCTGATTGAATTTTTGGCCATTGACATAGTGACAAATGGAGAATTTGGACTCATTCTATTTTTGTTGACTGGCCTAGGATGGATGATATAATGTAAGTGATAATAATGACTAATAAATACGTACTATCACTATTTCTAATTAATCTGATAGAAAAGTAACACTCACCAACACATCAATCCAATGTTCCTAGTGCAGACACTCACAGGACAGTCTGCCATCATAACAAACTCTCTCTTGTTTCCTGAGAGATAGAGGATTCAAGGGAAGAAGTGTGAAAGTTAACAAAAAAATGTGCAAGAAAGTTGGATGATTAAATTGGCTTTGTGTCATTACAAATATTTCTAGTATCCCAAACTGTCACATCTCAGTTCTTTCCTGTGTCAGAGCACAAAAGTAAATTAGGGATGTTAGACAAGTGATAATACAAAGGCATCAGTGATCTTTCCTAAGTAATTTTCTCTTGCCCAAAGATTTCCTTCTGTATTAAAAAAAAGGCATATTTCTGTCATTAATAAAAAATCCACAGAGATGTCTCATTACCCCTGCAGATTTGTGTTTATTTTCCTCTTTAATATGCTTCAAGATAGTTGATTAAGCTGTTCGTTGTTTTTCACAGGAACACTAACAGGACTAGCAGACTCTTTGTCTAGGAGACTGGTGTCTTGGTAAATTTTTATTATGCTCCTCTCACTCCTACCTTTGGGTGGAAAATGCAGTGAGTTACAGGATGGCTGCAGGGATGTATACTGGCCTTCAAGTGCACAGATTCATTGGTTCAGTGTCCTGGAGGCTCCAAGCCAGTGGCCACAAAAGGAAGCAGAATGTGTGGGGCCTGTTCTTGGATGATTGCTGATGACCTTTGGGGAGGAGGAAGGAGGATGTGTGGGGACAACCAAGTAGGTAGAATGGGAGAGGCAAAATAGGTGACATTTTTGCTCCAAAGGAAATATTAATAACTATTTTTGAAATGTTAGAGTAGCCTGTCAGCCTTGACAATTTTTTTTCTCAGATATTGAGGAAACCAGGTTGAGTAATTACAGGCAGTAACTGTCATTGTCAAGATATTCTGTAATTAGAGAAACACAAAATATGTCTCATTTTAGAGGCACCTCAGATGGAGCCACTGGAGCAACCATCAGTTAAAAAAGGTTAATAAAGTCAGAGCAGTCAGACGATGGTGGCGCTAAGGACTATAGCAATGTCCATGAGAAGACAGGACATTCTGTCCTTAAAGCACAAATTCTCCTTGAAAGCAAATTTGAAAGGAGCTGTCTGGAAGGAGAAATGGGTTTTGAATTCTGCAGTAAAATTGAAGGGAGGACAGAGAGGAAAGGCTTAACCAAATTCCTGTACATCCCCCAGTCAGATTTTTAAAATCTTATTTGCTTTGTTAAAATAATGGAATAACAAATCCTTTACAGGGAGGAGCAAGATTCTTTCTTTAGGCTCATAATATAGTTGGAATCCATTTTTACTCAGGTGTAAATCTTACAAAATGGATTAAGCTAGGCAGCTCGCTGTGTAAGCAGTCCACGTTTTAATAAGCATGTAGTTGAAATCTTAACTACCTTACAATTTGGAAAGATGAGGGACCTCCACCCATGAAAGTATGTAGAAAGCAAATATGTGAATTAAGGTGCTAGTTGAAGGGACATAATCATTTATTTAATAAACAGGATAAGCAGTTGGATGCAGTTGCCTTCAAGCATCTGGTACAGATTTATGGGTGCCCACATAGACATCCTGAATTCTAATGAAGGCACATGGTCAGAAAAACTGATTGCACAAACTGTCTTGTTATGTGTAATTCTTGTTTTGTTTTTAAATTTAGAAATGTCTCTCCTATTCCTACCGCACCAATAATAGGAGCTTAAGAGAGAAACACACATTTAGCTTTTTATGTAATCACATGCTTAAAATGACTTTTAGAATATAAGATACGTCCAAGGAAGTTTAAATATCCTTTAAAGCCCTTCCTCCTTGTCCTTTTCCCGTTTCTTCTCTCCTTTCCATTGAATTTTATATTTAGTATATGAAATCTCTCTAAGAAAAATATGAGAACTATGTGAAAATTATACTAAAAAGGACTTTTGTTCAAGACAGCTTTATTCATCAGCCACAAATAGATGTGATCTTTAAATACTAACAGCATGTCTTAGTTTGGATGTAAGAATATTTTTCAAGTTTAAAAAGGAAACCAAAGTACTAAGATTTCAATTGACTAGAATGAAGGTGTTTGCCCACATACATAACTTTTTTCCTTGTCATTTAATATTCAGTGTAACAATGTCCATTTTTAGTCTGTGCTTGAGCCCATGATATATCATAGCCAGTACTATGTAGCCAGTACAACTCTACCCAAGAATTGTGCTACCTGCTGGTAGGTCCAGGGGGAGCCAGCTGAGCATTGCTGATGGTAAAGTGATAGTCATGGCTGTGGTTTTAAAAAGTATGTAGCTAGAGCTTAAACTGTTATGTCCTAAAGAGTTGATTAAAAGTTTAACATTTCTGGTTGACAGAGAAATGTTAATTATTTGTGAAAAAGGGAAGTAAAAACATTATTCTTTGTAGTTACAATTTTGTATTTGAGAGCCTTTGGCATAAAGTACCTTTGGGTATGTTCCATTTCCGTTGAATTGACCTCTCACGTGGAAGGTGGGAAATTATCTCTATAGATAGCTCAATATAATTTCAAGGCTCCCCAACCTGTAAACATGTTGGAATTATTCTTTCATTCCTCAAATAGCCATTAAGATACTAGAATAGAGATGCTGAGGAAATTAAGGTAAAAGACACATGATCTCTACCATGAAGAAGCTCAAAATGTAGCCAAGAAGAAGGACATTTACAAATACATGTGTGTTAAGACATAGAAGTATGTTTAAATACTAGAAGAGTCTAACTCCCCTGAGGAGAGGTAAGAGAAAGCTTCAGAGAGTAATTGATTTGGGTTTGAGTTTGAGTTGGGTTGTGAGGGACGCTTAGATGTCTCACAGGCAGACAAGAGTGTTCCGGAAGAGTGAAGCACCTGCACAAAGACATGAAGGTTTGAGAGCAGCAAGTACATAGTTTAATTTGGCTAGAACAGGGATTGGAGGAGTAACCAAAGAGGAATTGAGAAAGGTAGATGGAGGTTAGATAAGATTGAATTCTACCCAACTGACCAGTGATTCTTAGCCTCAGTAAATGCAGGCAAAGCATAATGCAAACACTTTCAATATGATTCATATGCTCCCTCCCTGTCCTCTACCAAAGTCTCCAGATTAAGAAACGTTAAACTGCTAAAGGCAGCAGGGATAATTGAAACATTTTGAGCCAGAGACTGATACAGTAAAACTCATGTTTCATAAAGACTACTCTTACAGCAGTGTGGAGAATGTTGCTTGATCACTGCTCATGTACCAGGTTTGAAGAGAGACAGATTAGAGGCCAGGAGACCCATTGCTGTCTCACCGAGCTCAGTTTCTTTAAAATCTGTCTCTCATTCCCAAAGGTAATCACCATACACAGAAGAGCAGCACTTCAGCATGCGAATGGCTTGTGTGTTATCTCTGATTTCCAGCCCAGCCTCTCTCACCTGTCACACCAATTGACATTCTTCCTGACTCATGACCTTTTAAGTCACTGCCTGGATTCTGATTAAGATCTCTCATTTGGCGGGAAATCTTACAGAGTAATACTCGGTTACAAACCCTCTTTTGGCACAGCCTCAAGACCTCTCATGTCAATGTATGTTTCTTACCGACTGCTCATAGCAGATTTTCTCCAGTCCCATGAGCTGGTTCCAGATAGTAAGAAAGCCAGTGTCATCTGTAGGTGAGAGCTGACGCAAGACTAAACACAGATACAGGTCTTAGAAATAAAGATCTGTCATAGGTAGAATAAATAGGACTTAGCCACCAATTGGATGCAGAGGATGAAGATGGAAATGATAAGGCATTGATGACTTTCAGGTTTCCAACTTGAGAGACAAAAAGATAAAAAGGAAGAGTTAAGGAGAAATGAGTTTGTTTTGAATATGCTGATTTTGAACCTTCTTCAATTTATTCAGGTTTAAGTAGGGCATGTTCTGCCTGTCTATTAAATGTTGATGAATCATTGGTTTTGATTCTTGTTTGCCTTTTCTTACCATTGCACACAGACTCTCCATGATCTCATCCATTCTGCTGGCTTCACCACCACCTGCGTGTGTGCTAGTCTCTCTTCCTCCATTCTCTCCTCTTTCCAGCTGGATAATAGGAACTCGATGAATATTCATTGAATAAATGAATTGTGGTTGAGTGAATCCATCTTCCATAATGCTTTAAGAATTCTTTTCCTAAAATGTAAATGTCTGGAGTCTGGAGTTCAGGATCATGGTCACTCCGGAGCTGAGACCCATTAGTGTAGAATCAATAAATAAAGGCTTGGCAATGGATGAGCTCACCCAGGGAGAACATGTGAGTAGATAAGAAAAGACAATAGAGAACAGAACTGTAGGTGTCAATAATGTTTCAGAATTAAGCAGAGGAAAGTAAACCAGGGTAAGTTACTGACAGAGTGAAGATGGAAGCAGGAGTAAAACCAGGAGATCCTTGTATCTTAGAAGTTAAGCAAGGAAATGTTTGGACAGGAGGGCCCGTGAGTGAAATGACTGTGGTGGCAGGAATGGAGGATGTGAATGGGCCCAGCAACATGGACTCACACTTACCAAGACTGATCTAGTCACAGCCCTTGCCAAATATCCAACCTGCTATCAGTAGAACACTGAGCTCCAAATATGTTACCATCTCCTAAAAAGGCCACTGGTCACTTGGTGGTAAGTTGGCTACATTGGACCTCTTCCACTCTGGGAAAGCCGGAAATTCAGTCTGACAGGAATAGACACATATTCTGGGATAGGTTTGCTTCTCCTTCTTGCAAGGCCTCAGCCAGCACCACTATCCAAAGACTTACAGGATGTTCAGTGCACAGACACAGGATCCCAAATAACATCATTTCAGATCTCACTTTGTAGACGAGGAATGGGAGTAGGCCTATGCCTACTATGGATTCGCCGTTCCCATCACACTGCATCACCCAGGAGCAGAAGGAAAGCCTGATAGAGCTTGGAACATCCTGTTAAAGGTATAGCTGACATGTAGGCTTGGAGACAATACTTGACAGTGATGGGAGGACAAAACAAAACCAGATCCGAAGGTATAAAAAGTGTAGGAATAAGAAGTGACCAAGTAGAAATTGGGCTTCATCCATTAAAAAGAAAAAGAGAAAAGAAAAATACTAAAATACCAAAGATTGAGCACCAAGTGGACAAAGGGGAGACATCCAGGATAGTTTAGACTCCAGGGGATGAGGTTCAGGAAAGGAAAAATGGATTAGGTCTTTTAAAGATAAAAAAAACTCTGTGAACTGTATCTGTCACGTATTAGGAAAGCAAAGCCTCTGAGTGTTTCTGATTGGCAGGCAATATCTACGCTTGTCAGATAAACAAGAACTGGGCTAGCTTGAGGTGGTCTACTGTCTATGTGGGATGGATCAGCTGCATCTGCTGCTGACATGAGATGCTTGTCTCAAGATTATGGTGTTCGGCTCGCCTCTCCTCTGTATGTGAAGTACCTGGGATTGGAATTATGTCACCCAATCTGGTCTGCACTAGTGTTGGCCGACTAGGCGGCCTGGTCAGGGTTTATCAGCCTCCAATCTTTCTCTTTCCTTCATCTTCACATCTTCAACTCATTCACCAATGCCTTTTAATCTCCCTCAGTAGTAAGCCACAGCCTTGATTTGAGTATAGACCGTAGTATAGACCATAGTATAGAATAGACTGTAAGCACTCTGTGCCTAGCTTATTGATCTAGATACATTTTGGCTTCCAGACTCCAATTTACCTGCCCCAATTCTTATTACATAGAGTTTGTCCCTCTCTTATTGGGCCACCACTTGTTTGTCAAATTGAATTAAAATTCCAACTCCAAGGATTCATCCTACCCTCCCATGGAAGCCTGCTGCCACATTCATGACTGTGCATGCACTTTCTTCCATTAGGCTGTTCCTCATACCCGCAAACTCTCCCTCTCCTTAGAATAGGTCTGGGCCTATTCTACTTCCCATTTGCAATGCTCTCCCCACTTTCCTCACCAATCATTTGTAATTTTACTATTTTAATTTTGAAAGGTGGGCTTATGTGTGGTTTTATGGAAGTTCCAACATAGGAATGCACTGACTCAAAAAGTCCTTGACCCAAGCATGGCTCATTTATCTGGAAGATGGCCTCATCACCTTGGGAAGGACACACATCCTGTGGCAAGGAAGGAAGGGATACCTACGTATACCACCATGTTGACCATCAACTGGAGAGGAGAAGTCACAGCAAATTACCTTCAAATGGAACAGGGGTCAGCAAGCTACAGCCTGTTGGTCAAATCTAGCCTGTTGCCTGTTTTTGTAAATGAAACTTAGAGCACAGCCATGGTCATTTGTTTACACAGTATTTATGGTTACTTTCATGCTGCAATGTGAGTGTTGAGTAGCTGCAACAAAGATCATGTAGGCCAGAAAGCCTAAACTTAAAATTCAGTAACTAGCCCTTTACAGAAAATGTTTGCCAACCCCTGACCCAGAGTTGTTCTATTTTAGCCTGTCTGGTCTCCTTCATTAGACTGAAGCCTACTTATGAACGTGGCCATATTTCTCCCACTGCAACTCGTAATGCACTCCATACAATGAAAGCAGTGGATTTCTGACTGAATGACAGGCATTCATCCAAGAAACATTTTTAAGTGCACCAGATGAGCAGCAAAATCTAGAGATGATTTATATTTTATATGGTGGAAAGGCTATTTTCATGCCTTTTCTTCTCAATACATTGATTTCTTTTTGTTTGTTTTACTTTACAAGGTCACTATAAAAAAAATTCTCAAACTTTGTTAAAGAGGTTTTAAGGAGACATGTTTCTTTGAGGAAAGGGACTGTCTGATTCACTGCTGCAGGCTCCGTCCTGCTGCAGTGCTTGGCACAGAGGAGATGCTCAACAGATATTAGTCGAATGAATGATGAATAAATGAGCTCCCTTTTCTGGTTGCAAATAATTTTGTTTAAAATATGTTGTTTGAAAACATATGTAAACTTGAATTTCACAATGTTCATAGCTCTGTAGTTAATTAACTAACACCCAGGCATATGTTTGGAGAATGCCAACAGATTTGTAGGGAGATCAAATAAAAAGCAACCATTGATGAAAGAAGCCCACCAGGCCAATTCTGTATACCAGGACGAACCCCTCCCACCTCAGAACAGCATTATGATTAAAATGAACATAGGCAGCCTCCATTTAAAGAAACATGTTTCAGAATTTTATTTGTAAGGCAAGACTTTGACCTACATTTCCTTATAATCTTACAAGGAATGACTACATTGTAGTCCAAAGAAATTATTGTGGGGAAAGGGCTTCGGAGGAAAAGAAATCTGAGTTCAAGTAATCCTGACTGTCATTGATCAGCTGATTTGGATAAGTTACTCTATATTGCAGCTTCTGTTATTTGTTTAATCTATTAAATGGGGGAAAACAACACAAAGACTGTTGGGATAATTAAATGTAATAATGTACATGAATTGACTTTCACTGTTCCTGGCACGTAGTAGATAGTTTCTAAAAAAATTTAGTTCCCCTTTTCCCAAGCATTGGTGATGTTCATATTCGAAACCTCTCCTTCTATGCTGTACTCTTCTTTCACTCCTAGTATCCGCTTCCCTCTCCCAGAGATCAGTGACCTAAATTCTTTTGCAGATCTGTCTCATTTCCCAAAGTACTGTAGATTCCAGAATAATTAAAACTCTTCTTCCTCCATTGTATCTAATCTTGCCTAATTGTTAAAATGAAAGCAATCTGATTCGCTTACACTAAAGTGCTAATGGCTCACCTTCCCTTTATTCTCCCCAAATGGTTTATGTTTTCTAAAAGGACTACTAGATCACCCACATGAATCTCTAGCAGTCAAATTAAAATGCAGGCAGAGGAGAGGAAATGCCACTCCAATTTCTCCCCCCTGAAATGGCCTCGCCGCTTTTTCTTCTAGCTGTGTGCCAGTCCCTTCTGGGGGTGCTGCTGCTGGCCTCAGTTCTTCTAAGCCTGGGTTTCTGTAGTTAAAGGGCTCTAGAAACACCCTGAAACTAATTGCGAGTAAGCAGAGGTGCATTTTTCTGGGGAGGAGGTCCTTAGCTTTCATCAGATCTTAGAGTGATACCTCATGACTCCAGAACAGTAACGAATCTCTGTCCTATGCCGTAGCGGATTCAAAAGCTTCTTCCTCATCTGCACTTCGGAACTCTCAGATTCTCTAAATGTTCCTGTTCTGACTTTCTTCACTACAGGCACCTGAATACTCTTAGAAGCTGAAAGAAAGGGGAAAGCAGACAGGGTATGAATAGCATTGGCTATTTTCCCCACAGAAATTTTTTAGAACATTATTTTTCCTTATATAAGTGAATTCTCACTGAAGAAAATTTAGAAACTAAGGAAAAAAACAGAAAGAAGAAATAGAAGAAACGCACTCATGTTCTAAAGTATGTGCCATTGTAGTAGCTGTATGATCATTGTTCCCTAGTTTCCCACTTCCAAAATGGGTACACTGATAGTATCTATGTTATGTGGTGGTTGTTGCTGCATGAGTTTCTGGTATATGGTTGGCACTCAATAAATGTTAATCATTTTGTTACTTTCATGCCTGAGTTTCTTTCTCTATAAAATTGGGATAATGATCAGTTCATTTCAGTTGTTGGGTGGGCTAAAGACATATCTCTAAAACCCCTGACACTTAGTATACAGACCCAGAAGTGCAAAGTACTGGTAACAGTACTTTAGTTTTTAAAGTTCTTTGCAATATACTTTTAGGTGAAAGCATATTCTTATTTTAACGATTTGATATATATTGCCAAATTAATTTTCAAATTGTTGCACCAGTTTGCCACCGCCAGCAGTGTATATAAGATCCTACTTTACAACACAGCAGATACCACTATTAGAAATGGTTTCTGTTAATTTGAAAGGAAAAGTAATAGCTTGTGGTCACTTTAATTAGCAATTGTTTATTATTGTTATTGTTAAAAGAGAATTTTTTTCCTACATGATTGTTGGCCTGTCTTAGTTACTCTTCGGTAAATTGTTTGAATGCTTTGTCCCCACATCTAATATAGTCCTAGTGATTTTCTTATCAATTTCTACATGGTCTATTCACAAGGTAAGAATTAGCCCTTTGTTTTGTTTGGTTAATATTTTAGCTCTTTGTTTTGTTTGGTTAATATTTTACCTCTACTACTATTTATCTTTTCAGTCTAGTGAGGTGGATTTTTAAATAGTAAATATAATTTTATTTTCATATAATCAAATAGTCCAACTTTTTCATCCATTTTTAAAATGTAGTATTCCTCCTCTTTCTAGAAATAGTATAAATATTACATATCCAGTTCCTCTAGGTTTAATTTTTAAAATGATTTGAAAATTTATATGTAACTCTAAATCTACCTTAAACTAATTTTGATATATGGCCACAAAGTAAGTGTCTAAATTTTGGTTCAAATTACTACCTCGCAGTCTCACCATCGTGTATTAAATAATTCTTCCTTTTCCAAATTGGATGGCTCCTTTATAAAATGGGTGCTTAAGAATTAGTGACCACTGGTAGAGTTCTAAATGTGGAGGGTTCTGAAACTAGATTTTTATTTCCAGGGATCTCAAATGCAAATACCTGCAGGGTTAGGCAGATAACATAACATGTAAAGTGCTAAACGTTTCTTGTAAAAACAAGTAGTTTTGATGAGTTCTGGTCAGGTATTTTGTACCATGCCCTGTTACTTGAATTGGTCTGATGTTTTCTTCATAATCAGGCTGGGGTTATGGGTTTTTGGGAAGATCACAGAAGTAAAGTGCCATTTTCATCACAGTATTTCAAGGGTACATACTTTTGACATGATTCATGACTGTTGATGTTGACCTTGATCATCTGGTTGAAGTAGTACTTGTCAAGTTTCCACGCAATAAAGTTACTCTTTTCCCCCTGACTTCGCATACTGTACTCTTTGGAAGGAAGTCACTATGAGCAGCCCACACTTAAGGACTGGAGTCATGCTCCTTCTCCTTTAGGGTGGCCTATCAATATAACTTATTTGGACTTCTGCATGAAAGAATTGTCTCTTCTCTCTGATTTGTTAATGTATTTGATCATTTATTTATATCACTGTGGATTCATGGATACTTATTTTACAATACAGGTTATAATCAAATACTTTGTTCCACCTTTGGCTATTGGGAGCTCTTTCAATTGGATTCTGTGCCCTTTTGATATACCCCCATCAACATGGGTTTTTGGTTTTATTCCTTACTTTCTGGTACTACAAAATGCTCACCTTATAATTTTCCTGTCGCAGTCCTAGGATAAGCCATTTCTTCAAGGATCCCTGTTCTTTTACTGCAGAATAGTATTAGAGATCCATACTGGGTGCTAGGTGTGTCATTTCTGCTGCTATAGGGTGTCATTTCTTTAAGGCTCTGTTAGTCAATAGACCAAAGAAATACATGTGTGTATATTAACCCATGTATATACATATATACACATACCTATAAATATTTTTAGATGTAACCATCTTATTCATATGAAGTTAAATATGAGTTCTTAATGTTGTCTCCAACTCTAATCCGTCACTATAAGGATCATTCTAGCTTCCTATAAATGATCTGTAAATTTCCACTTCACTGGCAAGAAATATGTCTCCTACTATCTGCCATCCACTTACTTAATTGTCCAAGTCCAGTAAACACATACAACAGTATCTGAATTGTTAACCTGTACTCCCATGCGAAACAACTTTATTGACTAGAGTACAGTTTTTGTGTGTAGTTCCTTTTGCCTTTAGTTTTATATTAAAATTTTTTCTACATCAAAAGTTATTGTGTTGTAGAATTCTATGGGCTTTGACAAACACAGAATATCATGTATCCACCATTACAGTCATTCAGAATAGTTCACCACCCTAAGTATCCCTTATGCTTCTTCTATTCAACCCTTCTATTCTCCCCTGAACCTCTGGCAACCACTCATCTTAGTTGTTACTATACTTTTACTTTTTCCAGAATGTCTTGTATTTGGAATCATACCGTATGTAGGCTTTTCAGACTGGCTTCTTTAACTTAACAAAGTACATTTAAGGTTCTACCATATCTTTTTGTGGTTTGATAGCTCACTTCTTTTTATTGCTGAATAATACCCTATTGCATGGATGTAGCACAGTTTGATTATTCATCTTCTATTGAAGGACATCTTGCTTGCTTCCAGATTTTAGCAATTATACATAAAGCAAGTTATAAACATTGCTGTGCAGGTTTTTGTATGGACATAATTTTTCAATTCAATTCGGTAAATACCAAGGAGTACAATTGTGAATCATATGGTAAAACTAGGTTTAGCTTAGTAAGAAACTGATGAAGAGTTTTCCAAAATTGTTGTACCATTTTGCATTTCTACAAGCAACAAATGATTCCTATTGCTCTACATCCTCACCAGTGTTCAGTATTGTCATGTTAATACATGTACTTAGCCATTCTAATTATGTGTAGTGGTATCTAATTGTTGTTTTAATTTGCAATTCCCTAATAACAAATAAAGATGTTGAGTGTCTTTTTATATGCTTATGTACTGTCTGTGTATATTCTTAGGTGAGTGTTCACATATTTTGCCCATTTTTTTCTTGGGTTTTTGGTTTTGTTATTGTTAGTTTTAAGAGTTCTTAGTATATTTTGGATAGAAGTATTTTATCAGATATATATCTAGCAAATATTTTCTCCTAGTCTATGATTTGTCTTTTCTTAAAAAATAGACTTTATTTTTAGAGCAGATTCACAGCAAAATTGAGCAGAAAGTACAGAGAGTTCTCAAAAACCCCTAACCCCTGCTCTCCAACCTCCCCTACTATCAACATCCCAATCACAGTAGTATTTTTTTTTACAATTGATGAAGCTACTGGACACATAATTATCATCCAAATTCCATAATTTACATTAGGGTTCACTCTTGATGTTGTACATTCCATGGGTTGGGACACAGGTATCTACCAATAGTATCATACAAAGTAGTTTCACTGCCCTCAAGTTTCTCTATGCTCCTCCTATTCATCCTTCTCTCCCCCTTAACTCTGGAAACTACTGATCTTTTTACTGTTTTCATGGTTTTGCCTTTTCCAGAGTGTGATATAGTTGGAATAATACAATATGTAGTCCTTTCAGATTGCCTTCTTTCACTGAGTAATATATATTTAAGATCCCTCCATGTCTTTTCATGGCTTGATAGCTCATTTCTTTTTAACACTGGATAAGATTTCATTGTCTGGATATACTACAGTTTATTTTTCCATTCACCTAGTGAAGGACATCTTGGTTGCTTCTAAGTTTGGGCAATTATGAATAAAACTACTATAAACATTCTTGTGCAGGTTTTTGTGTGGATATAAGTTTTTAACTCATTTAGGTAAATTCCAAAGCATGCAATTGCTGTATTATATGGTAAGAGTATGTTTAGTTTTGTAGGAAACTGCAAAACTATCTTCCAAAGTGGCTGTACCATTTTGCATTCCCACCAGCAATGAATGAGAGTTCCTGTTACTCCACATCCTCACCAGCATTTGGTGTTGTCAGTATCTTGGATTTGGGGCATTCTAATTGGTGTGGAATGGTACCTCCTTGTTTTAATTTGCATTTCCCATATGATATATGATGTGAGCATCTTTTTGTACTCTTGTTTATTATCTGTGTATCTTCTTTGGTGAGGTGTCTGTTCAGATCTTTTGCCCATTTTTTAATTGGGGTTGTTGATTGTGTTATTTGTGGCTTCTCTTTCGTTTCCTTAACCATGTCTTTCACAGAGCAGAAGTTTTTAATTTTAGTGAAGTTCAACTCACCAACTTTTTCTTTCATGACTAAAAACTCATCACCAAATCCAAGGTCACCTAGATTTTCTCCTATGTAAAATCTACAAGTATTATAGTTTTATATTTATGATCTATTTTGACTTAGTTTTTGTGAAAAGTATAAGACCCATATGTAGATTCCTTTTTTTATCTTCCCCTCTTTTTCTGCCTTCTCTGGTTTTACCTGAGCATTTTACATAATTCCATTTTCTTTCCTCTCTTAACACACCAATTTTATTCCTCTTCCTAAAAGCTTTTTACAGGCTGCCAAAGTTTGCCATATGCATTTAAAACTAATCTAAGTCAACTTTTAAGTAGCACTTCATGAGTAGTGCAATTTGTACAGGTACCAATAACCATGTTCCCCATTCCTCCCCTCTGACATCACTGTGATTCATTTCACTTCTCTGTATGCTATAGTCACACAATACATTGTTACCATTATTACTTTAGTAAACAGTTATCTATTAGGTCAATTAAGAATAAAAAAGTGAAATATTTTATTTTACTTCCATTCATTTTTCTCTGACACTCTCTTCTTTTCTTTATGTAGATCAGAGTTTCTGACCCATCTAATTTTCCTTTTCTCTGAATAACTTCTTCGAAAATTTCTTGCAGGGAAGGTCTTCTGGTGACAAATTTCCTCAGTTTCTGTTAGTCTGAGAGATTCTTTATTTCTCCATCACTTTTGGAGGATAATTTCACTGGATACAGAACTCTAGGTTGATGTTTTTGTTCTTTCAATACTTCAAATATTTCACTCCACTCTTCTCTTGCCTCATGGTTTCCGATGAGAAGGCAAATATACTTCTTATCCTTGTTCCTCTATAACTGCTTAGGCATTGATACTCCAAATGTTTCTTCTGCTGTTTTCTTTCTTTTTCTTCTAGAATTTCAATTACATGTGTTACACTTGTAATTTTCCCACAGTTCTTAGATATTCTGTTCTTGTTTTTCCATTCCTTTTTTTTTTCTCCTTGTATTTCAGTTTAGGAGGTTTCTATTGGTATGTTTTCAATCTCACTGATTCTTTCTTTTACTATGTCCAGTCTCCTGATGAAATCATTAGAAGCACAGTGTTTTTTATTCTTTTGGTTCTGTCTTAGCATTTCCATCTATCTGCTTACATTACTCATCCATTCCTGTGTGTTATCTACTTTCTCCACTAGAGCCCTTACCATGTCAATAATAGTTACTTTAAATTCCCTATCCCTTAAATCCAAAATACATCATATGTGAGTCTGGTTCTGATGCTTGCTTTATTTCTTTAGATTGTTTTTTCTTACTTCTTAACATGCCTTGTAATTTTCTATTGAAATCCAGACATGACGTATTAGCTACATTGGACTTTAGTGTGAGATTTTATATAAATTTTTCTAGGAGCTGGGCTATGTGTATTGTTTTCTGTAGCTGTAGGTGCCAAATGCTTTAGTTTCCTCTTGTCCTTGTTTTCTTCCTCCCCTGTTGTCTTTGAGGTTCCCTAAGAACTGCTTCTTAAGTAGAGTCTGTGTCATGCATTTCTTCCACTGTTATTATTCTGGAGCCCTGTTGATGTGGTGGCAAGATGTGGGAGAGAGAAAGCAGTCTATAATCTTGTGATTAAATCTTAATCTTTCAGTGGACCTGAATCGCTGGGCTATGACATTCATAAGTGTTTCTTATCCTTTTTTCCTTTTCGTAGGTGAGACTGGAAGGCTAGAGGGAGCTGCATGTGGCTAATTGCCCTTCTTCCAGGTAGACGAGACTTTTAGCAAAGTTTGTTCCCTTGGATAAACAGGAATTTGTTTTGGAAAATGCTTTGGGCATTTTAGGAAATGGTTACTTTTCCTCCTGCTGAAATAGGAGGAGACTTTTCTCAGCTCTTCACCAGGGGTTCCTGGAGGTAAAGCCCACAAAAGTATGAGAACCCTTTTAACACTGGCCCCCAGGAGTTTCGCAAGCTCAAGTTAATTCATACTCAGTCTCCAGAAATTTGTCAAAATTACCAAATAAATATTCCTACCAGTTTATGGCCCCAGTAGATTCTATTCCACGTAAGCTGCTTTTGGCTGTGATTCTCTGAATTTGCCACTCTCCAGATTTCAGGGTGTCAGTTTGCTCTATGACCTTCATCCTTTGATAAATCTAAGAAAAGTTAATTTTCAGTTTGTTTAGCCTTTTTCTTGTTGTAAGGATCAGAGTGATGGCTTTGAAGTTTTTTACACATTGGAGCTAACACCGGGAGTCTCCCCATTTGATTATTTTTAATCCTGGAGCCCATCCTGAGACAGATCTGCTATATTGGACTTTTTCTCCATCTCCTCCCCTGATTCCTTGTCTCCTATCTTCTCAGACTGAACATAGTTTAGACCATTGTCCTATATTCTCTGTCTTAAATCTATATTTTCTCCCATCCTGCCCTATGCTCTAAGTTTCTTATATATGTGCTATTCATTTGGTTAATATTTTAAAATAAATTTAATTTATAGTCTTCTGTTTGTCTTACATTCAAGAATATGTTTGTTTGCCTCTTCTTTTAATTCTCCTCTTGGAATAAAATTTTGACAAAAAAGTATTATCAGAGGATTTATTCTTTTTTATATGAAGTAATACCGTAAAAAGTGTCCTGTAAGTATTGTTGACATGTCTTACTCAAATAGATCATATATAGTTATTGATTTTAAACACAATGATTTTATTCTAAAATTTACTTAATTATCCAGACTTTTCTGATTCATTTCTTTTATGTGTTAACTCTTTTACCCACTAAAGTTGTTTTTATAAACATTTTTATTCCTTGAGAACAGCTACAAAATAATATATTCTATGTGTATGGATAAAAACTGGCTGAAATTATATGAGGAATAGAATGGTAAAATCAACCTCCATCTCCAAAATAACCTACTTCTACTCTTTTCATTCATTAAAAATAGAAAGGTAAAATTAGAGTAACCCAAAGATTCTTTTAAAAGTATTTTTAAACAGTGCTTCGCATAGAAAATAATAGGTGGATTTCACTACAGAGGCTGCCTGGTAAAGCCAAAGGAATTAGAGAATAAATGGTGGCAGTCCTGGAACAATTGATAGTGGCAATTAATATTCATAACAACCACCACATAGCTATAAAATATTACTGATTGCTATAGCTAGTATATAAAATCCAATTGACTTCCTCAGGATTAGCACAGTAAAGTCATTATAGTCTGAAATCATGTTATAAAACTGTAATCATGCTAGCCTAAATAAAATGAGAATTTGTACCAGAAAAAAATTAATCCATTTACTTACATTTTGCATTTGACTTAACTCAAATGCCTTCTATCTAAATTGTACACCGCATAATCTTAGCAAAACTGTACAAACTTAGTACCAATGGGAGCACCAACTAAGGTGCCATCTATAGGTTACCTTACAAAATGCAAAGTCTAGCACTAGGGGAATATCTTGTTAACAAGAGATAAACGTATAAGCTACTTTCTGGGATGCAGGACATGTAAGAACAAGGTCTCAAAAAGCAAAGCAAAACAGAGAATTGAAGGAGCTAATTACTTACCATTATAACTGGATGGAATAAACTGCTTATTTCAATTAATGAACTTCCATCTTCATTTGTATTTAATTTCATAATTTTCTATGCACCAAATTAAATGGAAAAAAAACCACCTTAATTGCAAAAAACTTCTTTCTGTATGTTTGAATTGTCCAGAGGGTATTTTTATAAAACAAAGACCCTCAAAACAATGGGTTAAAAGAGATCTGGGTTCAAGTCCAAGTGCCACTTATTATTAAATAGTTGTGTAATCTTGGATTATTATGATTCGCAGTGTGGGCACTGGAGGCTGGCTCCTGGATTTGAATTTTCTCCCTTTCTTTCTCCCCCAGCTCCTCTTTCTCCCCCTTCCCTCATGGTCTCCTATCTCCTTCCCAGCTTCTTTCCTACAGCGTGTCCTCTAGTTCTTTCTCCCTCTCTCCTGCTCCTCTCTCTCCCCTGTCTCTGCCCTCTATTCTATACCCTTTTCTTTCCCCCAATTACTGTTCTCCTCTTTTTCTTCTATTTCTGAAAGACATCCACAAAACTTGCTCTTTTTAACCATTCACCAAATGCTAATAAAATAGCTGAGTATGCACAGTTTCAGGCCTTTTGTTAATGTATTTTGTTTTCATAATTTTGATGGGCATCTGTCATGTTTTTCTGTCTGTGCAACCTATTTTTTAACAACCCTGCTATATTTCAGGAATTTGTAACTTAAGAATTCGATGCCTCTGCCCCAGTCTTCTTTGCAGCCAAAGCACAGGCATGTGACTTAGATTTCGAATGGGACTCGCTTACATGACATTTAGATTTGCAAGAGAGCAATTAGGAGCAGCAGCGTCTACAGGCTGGCGAGGCAAGGTGACAGAGGTGTGGCCACCATGAGCGTGCACACCAGACCTCCAACTATGGCTAGTATAATTCACCCTGGGCCCAGCAGCTGCCTTCTGAAAGCCATTGCAGCTTTTGCACTGAGACCACACTTCTCACGTGGCTGCTCAAGGAGTTCTGCAGGACACCTGTGCAGGCCTAGTCCTGTCCTCTCCTTGATGGACCCTTGGAACCGTTCTTAGGCTACACAGCAGTAGAGCACACCCCATCTACCCTCTCTCCCTTTTCTCTTAACTCAAAGTCAGGCTTGGATAGAGGTCTGATGGCTCCCCCTGCTTTTCCAGCACATTCCCATTCTCTCTCACACAGATATTTTCCCTAACAAAATCCTTGCATGCTTAATTCTATTTTAGTGTCTGCTTCTGGGAGGACCGAGATTAACACAAGAGGCATTCAGTTTTGAGGGAAGGCAGGGGCTGCAAAGTTGAGTCCCTGGCACCAAAGTAGCAGCAATTGCAGAAGACTCAAGGTCCTGGTGTCAGTGCTTGATGAGGGCTATGCTAGATGTTTCCTTATCAGAAAAGTTCTAAAGTACGGACTGTGGCATTTTCCCTAAAAGCTTAGCCTTAAACCTCATTCTCTAGCTCTCCCTACACTTCTAGGAGCTATCCTAACGTAAAGCAGAATCTGTGCTTATTCAGCCAAAGTAACTTTTTCTTCCTTACAACTAAGAGCTCTTGATATAGAAATTGATTACAAAAGTGGTTACAGGCAACAGAACCTCAGAGAAATGGAGAAAAATTGAAATAGGGTGTCTGAACTAGTTGCATCTGGTGGCTTCTAAAATTCAGCTAATACAGAGAGATGAATTTGGGCATCACCTGGCACACATACAGTGACAAAAGAGATAATTAATTTAGGTAATAGAATTAACACCTAGAGCCACATGGAATAAAGAGCCCATTAAAGGCAAGGCTTTAGGTGACCAAGTGGCTGCTACCACAGAAAAAATATAAAGGCTGTGAGGAATTTAAGGGCTATAGGACAAGCTGGTTGCTTCCAACTGCACTGGATAGCTTAAAGAAAGAATAAAAGGTTCAGACTTATAAATTCTCAGCTCACAGAAAACAGAAAATCATAGAATGTCTATGATTATGTTACAAAAAATCTCTTATCGAAAGTAATTACAGGATAATATACCAGAAAATCAAACTCAAAATTTGATTCTCTGGGTGGCTTTATTACATCAGTTGAATTCATAGTCACGCCTGTCTCTTGTAAGAAAGTTAGGAGAAATGAAGGGGCCCCTAGAATTGGCATGGGAACTTATGGAGAGATTTGGTGATTGAGGACTCCAAACCTCTAAGCTCCCCTGAGCCTCCCTCCAGGAGAAGCACCACCCGCTCCTCTGAGGAGGCCCCTCCTGCCTTGAGATGAGATGAAGACCTTGTGATTATCTCACCTTGGTTGCCTTTCAAGGAAAAGGCAATTCTCCTCCTACCACACTTGTACCATCTCCCATTGTCTCCAGACTTTTACCTGGAATGAGATCCCAGCAAGCCCAGGGTAGACAAATATAAAGTCAAACAGGATCAAAGACTCACACACCAAAAGAATCATAAGATTTTGCTAATTTGTGTTGATGAAAGGAAGGAGGGAAGGAAGGAAGGAAGGAAGGAAGGAAGGAAGGAAGGAAGGAAGGAAGGAAGGGAGGGAAGGAGGGAGGAAGGGAGGAAGGGGAAAGAATATGCTTAGCAATAGATCCTAAAAGAGATAGAACAAGGAGGGGGAGTATATAATTTTAGATTGGCCTAAATTTATCAATATGAGTGTACTTATCAGAGTTTCTGGATTAATGTGTGAGAAAATAAGATTGGCATTGCTTTCTTGGTTGGCTGACTGACCCCTGGACTCAGCACTGGCTGCTCTGCATACTCACCAACTGCCCCTCCAGTGAGCCCCAGGACCAGCAGATAGACAACCTGACCCACCCGAAAGCTGTCAGACAACTGCTTTCCTCTGCCAGTCCAGGGCTAATTTAATGGAAAACATAGCTAAGTCAGCCAGATTCAGTTTCTACTGCTTGAAACTGAGGCCTCTAATACATCATGTATCTTTAATTTTAAAAAACTAAGCACTGGTTGTATTAGTCATGGTCCTCCAGAAAAGCAGAATCATTCAGATGTGTGTAAATATATAGAAAGATGTTTATTTTGAGGAACTGGTTTATGTGATCATGGAGTTTGGCAAGTTTGTGCTTAGAGACTAGAGACCCAGGAAGAACCAATGCGGCAATTCAAGTCCGAAAGCTGTTCACTGCCGAATTCCCTCTTGCTCAGGGCAGGTCAGTCTTTCGTTCTATTCAGGTCTTCAGCTGACGGGTGAGGCACGCCCACGTTATGGAGGCCAATCTGCCTTACTGAAAATCGACTGATTTAAATGTTAATCTGATCCCAAAACACCCTCACACCACATCCAGAATAATGTCTGACCACATATCTGGGCACCATGGCCCAGCCAAGTTGACACATAAAATTAACTATCCCAGCAGATAAATAAATAAAGCTCTTCATCAGAATAATTCCAAGCATCTGTATTATAAATTAATAATTTATTTCTATAGATTACTGTATTTAATCTTTTTATAATTAATCCAAAAAGTGAATGACTAGGACTACATAATACAATTAAAAACGTTGAGTTTAAATGCTACAGAATTCTCTACTGTACATTTTTAAACATTGCTTATTTTAATGATTGACAGTGGGAATAGGAGGGCACTAGTGTATCATGCTTACTCTTAATTCTTTTTTCTCAGTCAATATGCTTTATTCAGAGATTCCAAGCAGGTAATCTTGGCGTTCATGGCACATACATAAATAGAAGCCTGTGAAAGATAATGGGTAAACATTAGGACTCTAAAGTTCTGATCCATGGGGTCACCACGCTATTGATCGTACTTGTTTATATTTGTCTTGCCAGTGAAAATCATAAGATGTGTCACTTTAGTGTGTATTACTAGACAGTAACTGCAAAATCAAAGAATAGATCATACACTTCAGAGAGAAGCAAACAGATAAAAATAATTGAGATTTAGAAAACATTTTTTCCCTAGACAAACAAAGATTTAACATTGAAAGCATAGTCTTTTAACTTAATTCAGTCAAGGTTACTTTTTCATGATGTTAAGGTAATAGAGGCCCTATAGATAATATTCTCATAAAAATTTCTCTGCCAAATATGTACACTCAAGTGAGATATAAAAAGAATCAGTGAATTAAATTATTCTATTGAGAGCAACTTTTTATATAAAAATCTGCAGAAAAAATGAATTAACTTTATGCATTATGATATAATTATTTGACCTTCCTCGAACTGAGAATTTCAAGGACTCTAAAAGCCACACAAAGAGCCATTTAGTTTCACTGAAGCCTTTGTGAGTTTCCCCTATTAACCAGGCTTAGATTCAATGCTCAAGGTGATGATTACTTAATGACCCACAGCAGGTTCTTGGCCACCAACAGAAGTAGTATACTAAACACACTAGTTTCCCATCCAAGCTTCCCAGGTCGGAACCCACAAGCACTCCTCAATCCTGCCTTTGAATAAGCATCACTATTCAACAAGCTGTCTTAGAGGGCATGTATAAATTTGTCATTTATGATGTAATGATCAGAACAATTAATTATTATTTCAAATCATCTTCAACAATTTACCAATATAGCTGAATATGGCAAGGTAAAACATTTTCTCTTGTGTCTCTTCAGAGTTCATAAAATGCCTATGCAATTTGTGGCTATTGCAGTAGATGGCACTGTTTTAAAACGTCTTCTATTTGCAAATCAGGACAGTTGGATGATTATCTGTAATCAAGCTATTTATATTATATATAGATGAAGTCTATACAAAACAGTCATGCTTTGAATCTTGGATTTATTACTTCCTGGGAAAATGCTAAAAGGCAATGAAACCTGAATTAACAAAATGTACTTGGGAGTTGCTGGATGTTACCTGGGGAGTACGTGGCACTCCCTGAGCCATGATAGCAGGAAAAGTCAAGGTTAAATTGTGCTAATAATGGTCATCAGCAGAGACTAATAGAGTCCAGATAACATTAAATGTGCATAAAAAAGAACCCAATACTGAAATATAGGTTTATATTTTATATATTGGACATTCAGTAACCCCAAGAGACGTGAAATTATTCTCTTCATTGAAAAATATTTCTGACACTCAGATTTGCATTGGCAATCTTTAGAACATGCTTTTGGCTAAATATTGTGCAGCATCAGTAATACATAATTTATTTTCATTGGCATATAGGCATATATGTCCCTGGCTTATGCCAACTCCACCTAGAGAAGCAGATATTTAAGCTTTTTGTCATTGTGTCTTTTTAGCTACAATGAAAATAAAATTTTCTCCATTATCTCTGCAAATGGGTAAGGTTCCTATCTGTATTGGAGGAAAATAATTTATGGAGGATGTGAGTAAATCAACATAGCTCATGACTAAGTATTTTGTGGAATCCATCCTTCTCTAATCTGGCATTTTATTCTCCTCCAACAATACCCATTCTAAAATAATTAAAATTAAAAACCTTCCCCTGATCCAGAATCTCATTTTGATTATTGCCTATATTAGTTAGCTCGGGCTGCCATAACAAAATACCACAGGCTTGGTGGCTTAAATCACAGAAATTTGTTCTCACAGTTTAAGTCTAGAAATCTGAGATCAGTGTACCAGCTTGATGGTTCCTGGTAAGGCTCCCTTCCTGGCTCGTAGATGGCCACCTTCTTGATGTATCCTCACGTGGCAGAGAGAGCAAGTGATCTTTCTTTTTCTCTCCTTATAAGGCCATTAATCCCAATACGAGGGTCCCACTCTCATGACCTAATTGAACCATAGTTACCTCCCCAAAGCTCCATCTCCAAATACCATCACATTGGGCATTTGGGCTTCAGCATATGAATGGGGGGGGCACAAACATTAAGTTCATAACAGTTGCCTTATTTTCCTTCCCCTGGAGCCTTCCAGATAACATTTTGGAAAAAAAGAAGCTTCACTTCCTGCTCCCCTTCCTCACCTCTCCTTTCCCCACATCCTCCACAATTTGGCTTCTGTCCTCACGATGTGACAGAAATCACTAAGATCGCCAATGATCTTGCGTTTGTCAAGTCCAAGGGCTGCTTTCCCATTCTTATCTTATTTGACCTTTCTTTAGTGTAAGGCTGTTGGCCATTTTAGTCCTTCTTGGCTTCCCAGAAATGATGCTGTTTTCTGTTTCCTCCTCACTCTAGAGTTTCTCTTTCTCAGTTACCTTTGAATTGTCTTCCTCAGCGACCCTAATGTCAGAGTTCCATCCTCAGTAGTCTTCTTAGTGTGTATCTTCTCCTTCAAATCCTTCCCATGGCTTAATTCCTGCCCACGCACTGTGGTAGATCTTCCTCAGACCTACTATGATGCACAGGTGGTGCCCTGCCTTACGAGGCAACCTGTATCACGATGCATGTTATTTAAATAAGTATTAATATTTTCTCAGGTGGAATTAAAATCTGCCCCCTTTATTAATTCTGCTTTTGTCATTTGTGGCAATATAAAACAAACTTATTCTCTTATTTCTGTAGGAAAAATCTTTAATTATGTATACTTTAATCTCTATGATGGACTTTCTTAGTTTTCTTTTGTGCACATTAAGCAGCATGTTATCTTCTATTGCTCTTCAGTTACTGTGGTCTCTAGGCTGCTCCAATCACCACTGGATACTTCACTATTTGTCAATGTCTTCCTTAAGATGTGCTGCTAAAAAAATACAGTATTCTAGATGTGAACTGCTCAGCCTAGATGTCAAGAAACTATTAGTCTCACGCTCTTAATACTAGTCTTTTCAAGATAGACTGATGTTCTATGAGATGTTTTGGGGCAGACTCACTTTGCTTAATGCCAGCACACATTAAGTTCTTTCCCCCATGAGAAACAATCTGTTTCCAAGCCATACTTTTTTGGGGTTTGAATTTTTTTAATTCCAAAATATTAAGGGGTACAGATGTTTTTGTTACATGAATACCTTGTGCAATTCTTAAGTCAGGGCTTGTAGTGTGCCTATCACCAGAATAGTGTTCATTGTACCCAGTAAGTAAGTTTTTACCTTCTCCTCCACCTATCCTCCCCCCTTTTTGGATTCCAATGGCCTTTGCATCTTTTAGTGCCTGTGTGTGCCTGTCGTTTAGCTCCCACTTATTAGAGAGTACATGTGGTGTTTGCTTTTACATTCCTGAGATATTTCACTTAGGATAATGGTCTCCAGTTACAACCAAGTTCTAAGACACACTTTTTTTCAGTGACAACTACAGGAATTATCATTTACTTCTGATAAATTTCACCTTATATAATAGATTTTAATCCTAGCTCATAGAGATATTGAATCATAATCATGTAATCTATTGTATCATTTCTTCTTATTGCATAAATTATCATTCTTAATTTTGGCCTCTGAAATTTGGATAATCTTTCTTACTGGGACTTTACTCAAGTCACTGATATTGTTGAACAGGAAGAAGTCAAGGAAGAGCCTCTAACACATTATTGAAGATGCTGCCCTCTTGGTAGTGCTGTGTGCTTTACTCAATATTCTCTCAGGAAGTGGGCCGACCTGCATGATGTCATCCGTAAGCATCAGCTGTGGTTGGGCAAGCTCCCATGATTCATCACAACATGTCAACAGCCCACTCATGAGGCTGTTGCAGAAATCTTCATCAAATATTTATTTGAAATCAAGATGTATCAAATGTCTACACTGTTTCTGCACTCCATCAAACCAAAATCTTATTCAAAAATAAAAAGATTACTTTAATATGATTGTTCTTACTGAATTTATTTTTGTAGGCAATGAACACTAGACTTTCCACTAAATAAATAACTGTCTTATCATATGTCTAAAACTTTCACTTGATCTTGATTGTATTGTAATTTTCAGAGAAATTATAATTTGACTTTCTTTTCTCATTTGTATACTTGCCTTGAATAGTTAGGCCAGGTCACTGGCCAGAGAGAATTCCTGTTAGGAATTGCTTTGTTGTTCTAGGGTATTCTGCTGACACAATTTTGCAGCATGGTTCATTACAGTGATGAGAAACTCCCCATAACCTGAGTAACATGGATTCCTCCTCTTGATTAAGTATTACTACTGTGTCACACAACAGTCCCCCAAAATGTAAAATGTATGCTTTTATTGTCCCTTGCACATCAGAGTCTCCCAAGTATGGCAGTGAGGTTCAGAGTGCATTTTTCTTTCAGTGTTTTAATCCCAGACACACGAACATAAGCATATTTTAGGAAACTCTGATTAGTATATTATGGGTTTGTATCACACTGTTACAAATATTCCAAACACTTTGATTGGAGTATAAATGCTTAGCCTCAAGATTCTTCCACATTCAAAAATATTGCCTCAAAATTAGCAATTGTGGATCCCTTCTTTCCAATTTTGACACCTTTCCAGAAACACCTTAGCCAAGCAAATACCCATGTATAAATGCTGCCACCTTTCAGTTTTGCCTCTTCTTGACTTCTCCTCTATTTGTTGTTAGGGCCTTACTCACTGGGGCAAAACAACTCTAGCTACTCTCTCAGTCTTCTGGCCACCTGCCACAGGCAGCTTTTCCCTTGGAACTTCCCTCTTACTGTCTACTGCCCATCTCATGACATCCCCCTATCCTCACTGTTGTTGGTCCGTCTTCCCAAGACTACATAATCAACACTCATAAACCACATTTGCAGCTAGATAGAATCTCACGTATACTGAAGTGTAAATCTTCCAGGTCTTCTTTCTTGGTTTCTAGCTGTGAAATGAGACACTTCAATTCCTGTGAAATGAATTTCAGGCTGTAGTCAACAGGTAGAAGAAAGTTTTGCTTTTCATGGGGGAGTTATTTTCTCCTTGATCCTGAATCAGATTATGCCTAAGGCTTGCCCCGAAAGTAAAGTTCCTTTGTCACTTATTAGGGTGCTTGAGATAAAGGGGGTGCTTGGTAGGAATGGGCAGTGGAGATTTGGGGCCAGCCCCTTAAGACAACCATTTCGAGAAAGCTATAGAGCAAAGCTTGGGGAAGAAAAATAAAAACACTCCTCCTCCCCCAATTTTGTCCTATGTAACAATTAATTTGACCAGTGATGTAATTCTTGGATTGACAGTTATCTAGATCTATGGAGAGGTCCAACATAAGAAATCACAAAAGATCTCTAAGGTAGTGAAAACTTCAGTTACCATTCAACCCCTAAAATAGCCAAAAGAAAATGAAAAAACAGATAATTCTGCATAATTTTAGGGCTCCCTGTTTCTTAAGAACTATATTGAAATTGTATTTTTGTTTCACAAGCTTCATGTGTTATAATGAGTTATTGACTAGCATGGTAAGCACATTTGACTGAAGTTGATTCTATAGCCTTGAGGGAAGAAGATGTCCCACATGATGTCAATTGTAATTTCTGATAAAAACGATTAAGTCACGGTTCTTACTAAGATTGGTTAAGACAGGAAAATATTGGTCTCTCTGGTAAATAGCAGTGTTGGAGATAAAGAGATGATCCTTCCAACCAAAAATGAAGGTTCTACTGTAGCATTCTATATAATGATAAACCATTGTCAATTTCTTACAAACAACCAATTTTATTCAGGAAAGAGAAAGCCCAGGAAGTGTGAGAGTAATCTTTCCCTTATAAAAATGAGTCTGCCTCTAGAATTGACTCAAATGATAAAAAATGCAGTATTTCATTCAGAAAAGTCAAATTTGAACCTTCAACCACCAACATGTTGAAATGGTGCTTTCTGAGGAAGGCTGACAAGAGAGAAAGCAGAATAACTTAGTTTCTCAGATGTAAAACCAAAGGAAAGAAGGCCACATAAAATATTAGTATAGATTTTCACAGACACAGTAAAGATTCATGGTTATTACATACAATGTATGAGGAAGGCTAGCAACTTGAATGAAGTACAGTCATGTGTTGCATTCTGAGACATGCATCATTAGGCAATTACATCATTGTGCGAACATGATGGAGTGCACTTACACAAGTCTAGATGGTATAGCCTACTACATACCTAGCCTATATGGTATACCTATTGCGCCTAGGCTACAAACCTGTCCAGCATGTTACTGTACTGAACACTGTAGGTAATTGTAACACAATGGTAAGCATTTGTATATCTAGACATATCTAAACACAGAAAAGGTATAGTAAAAATATAGCATTATAATCCTTAGGGGACCACTGTCATATGCAATCAGTCCTTGACAAAAACATCCTTATGCAGCACCTGACTATACACTACACTCTTATGAGACAGGGATAACTGGGAAATTTATGTTGATTCATTCTTAGTAATGAAATAAACCCTAGGGGCTAGAATTTCTGTGAATTTCAAAAAATTATTCTGTTCAGACATCTTGAGCAAATATCTTTTGAAATATAGCCTTCCCTCGAATGATAGGGAGGTGCTGCATACATAGATATGTTTATCTTCATTCATTTATATTGGCATATTTTCAAGGAAATTGAAATTAGAAAAAGGTATGACATCCATTATGTAAATACAGAAGTCCAGATTTCAGTGAAGTTGGCATTCTGTCAGAAGGTAGGAGATTGTCAAGTGACCAAATGCAAATGAATGAATGACTTGCTGATATATCTCACTCCACTTACATAAAGTATGATAGATGTATTTCTGAGGTCCCTCACTATCCCTCAGTCATCCTCCTCTTCCCCAGCTAGGATTAACTAGGGTAGATTGAAAAAGAAGGTGGTCTTCAACTGTTTTTGCTGCTATGGTATTAGCTTTCACACTATTTTCTTTCTCTCTTTTGTTTAATGTGGCTTGTAGATAGCACTCAGAATTCAGTCTTCAGGAATGGGGTACCTATTCCTATAAGGGTAAATAGATTTAGTTAAATGGAGAGTCACAAGTGTCTTATGGAACAATAGAGAACTCTGTACCAGCAAAATCAAAGGACCCAGGAAATGGAATATGGAGATTCTTTGGTCCTCCACTTCACGGGAACTTCTGGGTAAATAGTTTCATGTCTGGCATCTCCAATATAGCATCAAGATCATGCACTGCTGATCTTGCTTAAGAATTTGCATTGTCTCTATACAAAAGCCGTAGCTTATTGGGAAACAGCAGCAGCAGGGACCACAAGGTGGGTGGCAATCAGAAGATTACTGAAAGCCTTCAGCAAAGGCAGACTATGAGGCAAGGAGTATGTATTTTGTACAATTCAGACTCTGCAAACAGCAGTTTTCCCTAGGGTATAGCTTTGCCCTATGGGGAAAGAAAAGTTGATCGCAAATGGACATTGTCAGCCTCAGCTGGGCCCTTGTACTCAGGAGGTAGCAATAATAGAAGCAGTAGCAGCAGCTCTGGAATGAAAGTGTGAGTTTATATGCTGATGCCTGTGTGTTGTGTTCCTTAAACTTACTGAAGAGATACACGTCAAGCTATGTGTGAGGTTTGTTCATTTAACAAAGTAGCATTACAGGAGTATTTTATCTTGCAATAATCTATGTTCTCACTTTAAAATAATCTAATGTTCTCAGTAAAGACCTGTATTTACTTGGGAAAAAGCTAAATTTGCATTGAGAGAGTGTTAAAATATGGAATAGCATGGCAGGTGATAAGCCCAAGAAAAGACTAGATTGATCCATAACTCCCAAAAGCATGGAAATCAACATTTTCACCTTTTGAAAGGATAAAAGGAAAAAAAGTATATATTCAGCAATGTCCCGGAATTTGCCATTAATTGTAACTTAACCCAGTTGCATATTGAAGCGTAGTTACAGTCCTTCAAGATTTAAGTAACACTTATAGCAGTATAATTTATTTACAAAGAGCTGCTTTGATGTGCTCTTTGAAACAGCCCAGTAAAGTCATATGTCTTCCACCCAAATAATATTTGATTTGCATTCCAAATTCAGTCCTGGAAAGGAACACACAGTCAAGTGCATTCGCCTTGGACAGGGGCTGTGTGAGGATCCCTTGTCAGCTGCTCTGACCCCTCTGGGCCCAAGAAAGCCTCCTGAGGCTGCCTTTTTTTTATCGGCATGGTACGCTGCAGACAGCAGGGGTGGACACTGTGATTTTCCCCTGCCTAGCATCCGATCATTATTCTGTCAATTAGGTCAGTTTCACTCTGGAGGATTACCTCTCCCTCTCTCACTGGATACAGACTTCATGGGTATAACAATCAAGATGTCCTGCCATCCCCTAACCAAGGGGTAGGACTGTGACACAATCAAGGCCTCTTCTGAGGATTTGACTTTTTATTTATTTATATTTATGTATTTATTTTTATTTCAAAATAATACATGAATACAGGTTTTTTTGGTTTCAGGTATCGATTTAATTATGTTTCAGTCAGGATTATAAGTGTGCCCATCACCCAGATAAGAGTTCATTATAGCCGTTTAGGTAGGTTTTTGCCCACCCCTCCTCTCCACTCCCGCCTGCTTGATTTCCACTGAGTTTTACTTCCCTCTCTGCACATGTGTGCTTATTGGTTAGTTCCAGCTTAATAGTGAGTACATGTGGTGTTTGTTTTTCCATTCTTTAGGTACTCCACTTACGATAATGGTCTCCAGTTCCATCCAAATTATTGCAAAAGGTCTTAATTCATCCTTCTCCATGGCCACATAGTATTCCATTGTGTGTGTGTGTGTGTGTGTGTGTATATATATATATATATCACATTTTGTTAATCCACTTGTGAATTGATCAGCACTTGGGTTGATTCCATATCTTGGCAATTGTGAATTGTGCTGTAAAAAGACTTCATTTCCTTTGGGTAAATACCCAGTAGTGGGATTGCTGGATCAAATGGTAGGTCTGCTTTTAGTTCTTTGAGGAATGTCCATACTGTTTTCCATAGATGTACTAATTTTCAGTCCCATTTGGTGAGTGGCCCAAGGATTGCTAAGTGGAGATTCTTCAGAAGAATATAGTAAAGACAACATGAGAGATGAATAAGGATTTTAGTAACAAATATTTAATATTTAGACATTAGTTCCCCTTTTTCCTAAGGTTGGACTTCCTTATGCAACTGAACCCCTGATATACCAAAACTGGATCTTACCTTATTGGCAATTCAAATAACAATGTTCATCATCAACCACTGGCAATTTAAATAAGCACCTGGCACATCTCCAGAGAATTCTGCACATCCCTGCTGCTCTCAGAAATGGTTTTGTGCTCATTCTTTCCAGCAAATTGTACACTGGTTAGGCTTAGGTGAGAGATTTCTCATCACGGATGTCTTGGAAACCACCTTGGTGAAAGCCAAAATGTGCCCCCTCGAAGCTTTTCTCTTTTCTCATTGTTTCTTCTATACTGTTCGAAATTTTCCAGCTCTCAATCTCATATTCACTTTTCTTATCCTCTATACTTCTGGTTTGGGATGCAGAGAACCGGCATTAGGCTTTTTATCCAGAGCTATTGTTTTTCATTGACTTCTTAGTTCACTTCTTCCTCTTCAAATTCTTTGCCATCTACTGTGTTTTCTGATGGTATTAGAACACAGTAAAACTGCATCATATTGAAAATAAAGAGTCTGTAAATCCTAATTACAAATTGTGAAGTATGGTTCTTCAAACTATGGATCAAAACGATTTGTGTATTGTGAAATCAATTTAGTAAGTTGTATCCAGAATTTTTTTTTTTTAAAAAATAAAATTATATATAATAGAGTAGAACTGAATAGAAAATATCAGAGTATCTCACTCATGGTAAAAGTCAAACTTTTTTAAACAAGAGTTTTGTCTCAGTGATGTGTAATTCATAGTCTGGTCTCGTTGGACTAGGTCAAGACCCAATTGATATGCCTGATTGATATGATTTCTTCTCATCTTTCACTTATTGAGAACACCAGAGTCTCTGCCACATTCTCCACCTAGCCTTTTGGCCTCATTGGAAGATGCAGTAAGTCATCTACATGATGGTACAAGACTGTGAGCTGGTTCCTTCAAGCTCAGTAGTAGATGCCAAAGCAGGCAATGACATGCTTTTTCAAGACAATACCCTGGCTAGCAAAGTTGTTATCATATTACTTAATCCTATTTTGCATTCCAGAGGCTGAATCTCATAATGTCACCATGTTTTTACTCTGCATTCCTTCTGTAATGTTCCTTATCTCTCAAATATCCACATTTGCATACTCAAGATCAATGGAGCACAGGTTAAGTACCCAGGAAGGCAGAAGAGAAAACCATATTAATTTAAGAACTATAACTATGTTACACATATAAATGCTTCATGCAGTATCAAGCTCATAGTGTTACTGTGCTTCTCTGGATGAGAGTTTTGACTTGGCCTCTGAGTTTCTATTTAACTCAAGATTCTGCCATTCTAAGAACATCTGTACCATTTCCTCTTTAAAATCCTCCCCTATAACCCTCTCCACCTTTCCAAAAGCCTAGTGCCCTTTTGCTATACCACTGGGGTTTCTTTCTTTGGCCAATGCCTCATCTACTGCTTTTTTTGGACTTTCCTACTCCTAAGATAATTGTTCTAAGTCACTTTCCCACTTGAAAGTGTCTTGGATCTCTGCCTAGCCTTGGTCTCTTGCTTTCAAAGACCCCACCAGCTAATTGGATAAACTAATCTATGCTAAATTGCCCTTAGTTTTCCTGTTTTGTTGATTCCCATTAGCTATTCTTCACTTTCCTTACCTAACATTTACCCAATCCTCAACCACCACCCCACCACCCCTACCCCCACCAAATTCATCAAACAACCTTGCCTCCTGAGGTCCCTCATTTACATCTTAGAACATTGAAATAGCCAAGGAACTTTTTGCTACTTCTGTCCTTCTTTCTCCTAAAGGCTGAGCCCTCTGCCTAGAATCAAAGACTCCTGCCACTGTTCTCCTTTGTAGGCTCACTCTCCTCCTCTGTAGACACTTCTTTCTCTATGTTTGCAGATGTACTAATAATGATTTTCTGAGAAAATTGTCCCCTATAACAACCCTCTCTTACCTTTATTCCCAAACTTGTTGGCATTCTACATTATTTGTATTCTTCTCCATCAATTCCTCCTCAATTTAGAATCTAACCTACTGAAGTACGGACATTGCATCCCAAAAGTTCTCAAGTGCCTTTTTAATTGCTGATCTCTTCAGTTCTCATTCTACCTAATCTCTTTATGGCACTTAATCCTGTTGAACACTCATTCTTTCTTGAAATTCCTTTCATCCCTATTATGTTCATTATCATTTATTCATTCAATGCATTTATTGAATATCTACTCTGTGTCAGGCACTGTTCCAGAACCTGGGATATATATCAGTTAAACACAGCAACAGCAGCAGCAATAACAAAAATCCCTGCCCTAATAGAGCTTACCTGCCACTATTGGGGAAATTTTTATGTTCTCTTGGCTTCCTGCTTTGCTCTCTCCTAAGTTTCCTCCAAGTTTTCTGGTAGTTCCTCAGACTTTTTTTCAGCTTCACAGTCTTTGCACCTTCTTTAAATGTTGCCCTCGCAGGAGTTCTCCCATGGACCTCCCCTCTTAGTGCTTTATAGGCTCTTTCAGGGAACTTTTGCTTAATATAATTACTTCAAGTCCATCCACATAATGTTAACATTTACATAGATATCTCTATCCTGAGCATCAGGACAAACTTCTAACTACTTATTGAAACTTTCTACTGGTGGGTCCCACAAGCTATTCAAATTCTATTATCTAAAATAAGAATAATAATTCTTACTCCTAAAATATTTTTACTCCCCTGAACTGATTAGTAGCAGCACCATTTGCATAGACCCATTAATTAAAAATCTCAAGTCACCTTTAATTTACATCTGTCAAAAATTTCCATCAATTTTACCTACTGAGTGTCCCTCTTCCATCTCTACTTTCACTATCCAGGTTTTGGGTCTCAAAACTTATCAACTATCCTATTAAAGCAACCTCTTGACTGGCCTCCTTGTCACTCTAATAGCCAATTTCCACAGTGACATTAGAGTTATTTTGAGACACAAATACGATCATGGAATTCTCCCACTTAAAAATGGCTAATGGCTCATGACTCCCTACAGGACAAAATCCAAACTCTTTACTGAACAGCTAAGGCCTTTCACAATCTGTGTAGACCCTGTCTCCCACTAGGATGCCCCACTCGTCTACTGGAACAAAACCAAATTTCTGGCTCTCACCTCAATCAGCCCGAGAAAAGGGACAGGGACCCAGTAATCACCAAATACCCACTTTGTGCCAGGCATTGAGGTATTCATTTCCTCCTTCAATACTCCTAGAAATTAATTGTCCTTCTCATTCTGAAAATAGAAAAATCATGCCAAGAAAAACATTTTTAACTTAGCTCAAATTCACAGAATGAGTAAGGGCTAGAACTAGGATTCAAACTCCAGCCTCCTTGATTCTAAAAGCTAAGCTCTTTCCACTCAACCAGGCTGTATCTTTGCTGTGGACTGAATATTTGTGTCCTCCCAAAATTTGTATGTTGAAATCTAATCCCCAATGTGATAGCTTTTGGAGATGGAGTCTTTAGGAGGTAATTAGGTCATGAGGATGGAACCCTCCTGAATGAGATTAGTGTCCTTATAAGAAGAGACATGGGAGGGCTTGCTTCCCCTCTTTCTGCTTTCTGACGTGTAAGGATACAATAAGACGGCCACCTATAAAGTAGGAAGCAAAGCTGGCCCTCACCGGACACCAGATCTGCCAGCGCCTTAATCTTAGACTTGTCAGCTTCTTTGGAAGTGTGAGAAATACATGTTTTCTAAGTTACCCGGTCTATGGAATATTTGTTATAGCAGCCTTAACTAATACAATCTTGGAACTAAACCTCTCTTTGTCCTTCAAGACAGTCTAAAATGTCACCTCTTCCATGAAATTTTTTCTGACTCTCAATGATGGAGTCATCCCATCCTCCATGTTCCAGCGTCACGGTGTACACATCTCTGTGGCAGTTCTCTCCACATCGCCCTGGAGTTACGCATGTGTCCACCGGCCCCTTAGCATGTGGAATAAGGGCCACTTCTAATTTATTAGCAAGAAGCCCAGCTGGGGAGGTGGAAACAGCAACAACTTGCCAAGAACTGAATCCCATTTTTTGATATTTATTAACCACTCAACATTGGACAATTTACTTCACCTCACAGAATCTTTTCCTCTGTCAAGCAGGGATGATAAATCCATAGGCAAGTTTTCTAGTACACAGAAGGCACGCATTAAATGTTGAAAGAAAAACTTACAAGAATATTTGATAGTTTGGTATTCCTTTCAAGGCATAAATCTGCATTTTAAGGCATCTTCCACAGAACTTTAATAGTGGCATTTTTGGTATTTGTATAAGACTGAAGGGAGAGATGGTTTGAAGCAGCAGAACATCCAGTAGTCCCATCCACTTTCATCTCTGGTATTTTGCTATCCCCTCCACCTCCCGCCCCGTCCCCACCCAATGCTGGCCTTAGTGGAACAGGCCTGACCTCTAGTGGAAACAACTGGATTGTAGTTCTGTTCAACTTTTCTTTTTTTTTTTTATTTCAGTATATTATGGGGGTACAAATGTTTAGGTTACATGTGTTGCCTTTCCCACTCTTCCCCTCCAGAGTCAGAGCTTCAAGCGCGTCCATCCCCCAGATGGTGCGCATTGCACTCATATATCCTTCCCTTCCTCTCCCCTCCCATCTGCCCCACACCTGATAAATGTTCTTCCTTTATGTCCACTTAGGTGTTGATCAGTGAAACCAATTTGCTGGTGAGTACATGTGATGCTTGTTTATCCATTCTTGGTATACTTCACTTAGTAGAATGGGTTTCAGCTCTATCCAGGAAAATACAAGAGGTGCTATATCA
>CAUYRT010051193.1:0-41953 GCA_963574885.1 Lepilemur ruficaudatus
GAGTGAAAGCTCAGTGTACACTTTGGTGACTGACATCATCACTCATGCCCTCACGCCCCCTTGTTTCTTATGCCCCTTGAATCAAACAGTGCTGCTCCGGGGGTGAGGGAGGACTTGAGCACCCTCTCAAAGGTGGCTCCCGTTTTTTTAAACATGAGCATGTGATCAGTTGACTGACATTTTAAAGATGCACATGGTCTTGGTGAGCAAGTTAGACCTTGAGGCTCCAGCACTGCTCGCATCTCTCTCTCCCGGAGTCTGCCTCTCATTTCCCAGGCTGGGGCAGGTTTCTGCATCTCTGCCTCCTGCTACCTTGTCCTTCCAGGTGCTAGTGGCTGTCACCCATGAAATTTTGCATTCATTTTTGTGTTTACGTGATTAGGATTTCTCTAGACACATTCAAATTTTCTCACCAGAATTTACGTTCCATGAAATCAGGAAGTGAATTTATTTTTGCTCTATCATATGCATGATAGATATAGTAGAAATGAGTGATGATGAGAGGCCCTTGCAGGCCAACGTCACAACAGCTGGAGCAGGCCAACGTCACAACAGAGGAGCACCCGATCCGAGTGGCACAGGCACTGGGGTGCTGGTGGTTGATTTTACCCGTCCACTTGGCTGGGCCATGGTGCCCAGATAGTTGGTCAAGCATTCTGGATGTTTTGTGAGGATTTTTTTTTTTTTGGATGAGAATAACATTTAAATTGGTGGACTTCGAATACAACAGATTGCTTTCCATAATGTGAGTGGGCCTCATCGGATCGGTTGAAGACTTGAATAGAACAGAAGACTGATCTCCCCCGAGCAACATGGCATTCTGCCAGCAGATGCCTTTGGACTTGAATGACACCGTGGCTCTCTAGGGTCTCCAGCCTGCCAGCCCATTCTGCAGATTCTGCACTCACTAGACTTCGTAATCCCATGAGCTAATTCCTTAAAATATATTTCTCTTTACCTATACTCTTCCTATTGATTCTGTTTCTCTGGACAACTGTGAGAACTGTGTGCAGTCCGGAGGCCCTGGGTTTCAACCCGTCCCCTGCCTCTCTCTTCAAGGGGGCTGGTGCCCATTCGCAGGGCTGTGAGAAGTAGCCATGTAAGCAGGGCACTGGCGTCAATGACCGGCACTGAGCAGGCAACGACTGAGACAAGGAATGCAAGAAATGGAATGTGCCTGCGAGAAAAGATGCTAAATTCTCATGTATCCCCTGTCGTTTTATTGTTGCTGATATTTATTATTATTTCCATCAAACGATTTCTTTTCAAAGGTATCAGAAGAGCCAAGGCAGCCTAAATACACATAGCCTAAATTACCACAGCCTAAATTGTGATTTTGAGTTAACAAATCCTTAAATAATGAGAATTTACTTTAAATTTAATTAGCTCTCATATATTGGATATGTTCAGCCCTGCTCCACTTGGCGGGTGGGGGCACTGGAACTACAAAGGCCACCATTCACTGAGCTCCTCCTGGGTCCCAGGCAGGATGCTCATCTCCCAACAGCCAGTTTTACATCATGAAGACCTATCACTAGACATCACTTTACAAAAGGAAGATGGATAATAATATAAAAACACATAACCCCCCCCTCAAATCCCCTGATAACTGAGGCATATATTAATAATACTATAGGGGAAAGGAAATGGGGTTTCTCATTGTTTCACCATATTTAAGGTCTTCGTTTGAGTTCTAGACACCCCCTCCAACACACACACACGCACACACACACACACACACACGCACCCCACACAGACACACAGCCATCTTGCTTCAAAAGGAAAAAGAGACTTAAACTCTCCAGACCCCTTTCCTGATCTAACCAGCATGTCTCACTATTATGCTCATTTTGAATACCATGGAGCTCTAATTAAACAGTACCTTTCAAGGTTGTAGTTTTATAAATACATATTTTTTATTAATATCTGTTTCTCCCAATTTTAATTTCTGTAATCTGTCCCAACTGGGGTCTGCTTCTCCAGCACAGCCAAGACGCACACCGAAGCCGGTGGCATAAGGGACCTTATTTACAGGTGTTGTGCAAGAGAGTGAGCAGCTGACACTTAAAGCTCAAGTCGGGTTTTTAAAGACAGGGTACCTTTCAGGCAGCAGAATTGCAAATCAGTACACAGAGGTTGTACCTTGGTCTCAGTTCTGTGTATACAAAAACCATCCTTGCTCTCCCTCCTCCTTCCCTCCTGCCTTCCTTCTCTCTCCTTTTCTCTTCCTTTCTCTTTCCCTCCTTTTTTTCTCCCTTCCCCTCCCCCCATTCTCTCCTGCACTTGGCACCCTGTGCTGCAGATGTGCTGAGTGATGCATGCAGCAATGGGGATGCTGCCAGAGAGAATGCTTTGGATCTCCATACCCTGGCAGATGGGAACCTGTATACCCACCTATATATACACATGTTCAGTTTTGTTACATTAGGGAGAGAAGCTGGGATCTCTAAAATCATTATTTCTTCTGACTTGATTGTTAACATGACCCCAACATCCATAGGTATCCATAGGTAGCTGAATTGTTGGCTTGGTGTGAGCCAGCTAGAGGAGGTCTCCAGGTATGATGGAGATTTGGAGCTAGTACGCATTGTTTCCGGGTGCGTGGTCATGAGTACGGTGCATGTGCAAACTTGAAATGGACCCAAACAATGCTGTAGACTCCTGTAGACAAGCAGGTCCAGTGGGCACCGCATTAAGAACTACCGCCCCATCATCTTGCTTGCTGTCACTCAGCTCTGCTGTACTTTTGTGCTGAGCTTTCAGTTGGCAGAAGCCAGCCCTCATAAATCAAGCTGCAGATGACAAGATCGAAAGGAAAGTGACAGGATTTGCATTATCTGCTGGGAGGGATTATAGAAAGGAGCTTAATTAGAAATTAGGAGTGATAGGTAGAGAACACATGTTTTTTTGTTATTTTATTATTCTTGAGCCCAATTCCCTTCCCTGTGTGGAAGCACAGGAGCAAGGCCCCTCAAACTGCACGAAGCCACATGGTGAATGCACAAGTGGGCGGGCAGAGGAAGACAGGGCAAGAAGACCATTGGCTGTCTCTTTGGCAAGTAACTGCAAAATGGCCTTGTATAAGTCATGTTTATGGGTGTCATTCAGAGCTAGAAAGGGTGATGGGGCCATGGAATGTCGGCCCATGACCGGGCAAGGCTGTAATGGATATGTGTGAAAATACAGAGCAGAACTGTGTTGAATGCTGACCCTCTCCCATAAGCAAGACAGAAACACATTATCCCATATAAAATTGAATTTTCTTTAATAGGAGTAATATCAAGTTTTCATTGTAGAAATAACCCTCAAAAGCCCAGATTGTTGTAAACATGGTTTCCCAATAGTATCACAAAGGAGAACACACAAGTGTTTGCATGAGATGGGCTTAAAGGGAATTATGAAGACTGGGTGAGTTTCCAGCCATGGAGGACTTGTTCAGACTTGCAGCTGTTGGGCAGTACCTCAACTGGCATTGGGGTGGTTAAACCCCACACACAAAGCAAGGCGTAATGGAGCAATATTATGGATTAATGGAGCAATGGAGTAATCAGCAATATTTCATTACAGACGCATGCAGAAATCAACATAATATGATACTTGCAACTTCAAAAACAAACAGGGTAACTAAGGAACCCCCAAATCTCGGTTGATAATAAATCTATACATGTTAACAATCTTACTAAAAATGGTAAAAGGAATAGCACACTATTTTAGGGGGAAGAAAACCTCCCTAGACAAATAACACTATTTTAAGAGTCACAGTTCACTCTGGAGAACTGTTGGTCTAGCCTGAGGGCACCTTCAATTCCTACCTGCACAGACAGCCGTTGCCCTGCTGGCTTTGAACTTCCAGACTTTAAAATCTCATGCCTTGAAAAACAAGGCAAGGGGCAAAAGGATTCAGAGATAACAGCAAGGCTGCTGGTGTGGTGGTTTGCCTCCTTTGTCTCTGGTTGGTTTGCTTAGAGTGAAAGGGCAACCACTTGCAATTTGAGAGTAAAGGTGGATCATTCTGAGGTCCCAGTGGAAATATGTTAATGAATAGAGTAGATCTAATCCAAAGAGGCATAAAAACTAACCTCAGCTAATTCCCACAGGGCTTGCCAAGCAAGGTTGGTGGGCTCTTTTATCAGCAGATGAGAACAGCTGAAATTTCCATTCTTTCCATAGGTTGCCAAATATTTATACAGGCACACACATTCACATATGATGTCGGTTTATGTGTGTGAATATGCAAGCCAAGAGTGGGATTAGATGAATCAGAATCAGAAGAAATGATAGAAACTGGATATGTGATTCTTTTAAGACAACAAAAAAAATGTGTGTGTGTGTGCGTGTTTTGTGTGTGTTTTGTTTTGCCGTGTATAGTGAAACAGAGCGGACACTGGACTTTTTATCTCAGAAGACCTAAGTTTTAATCTCAGTTTGATCATTTCTAGGTGTGAATTCACTGGCAAGTTATTTAAATGATCTCATTTCAACTTCTTTTTCTTTTGTAAATTGGATTTAATATTAATACCCAATTCACACATTTTTAAAGGATTAACTGTACCTAGTTGAATGCTTGCCCCATAAAAGGTATGCAATCCAGTTCAGCTACTGCTTTAGTAATTTTGTCTGATTATAGGCAGATATTTTAATATTCTATTACTTTACAGATTTATAATATTCACAGAAAAGAAAGCACAGGTTGCAAAGATTTATTTCATTATAATCAAGAAGTGTAACACCCTCCCCCTGCATTATTTTCCTTTTCTTTCTTAAACCTCAATAATGTGGTTACTTTTTCTTACATTTAGTTAAGAAAAGTCAACATTGTTGAAGACTGTTTATGCTGTTTCACAATTTGGGGGATGAGGAACCGCTATCCCATAATTTAGCCCTTGGCTTAATTTCATGGAGCCCATGCAGCTAAAGGATGAACCAAAGAGTTTGGACTTCTCTTTCAACATTTTAAAGAAGTAAACTCTTAAAGCTGTTTCATTTTGTTTAAGTGATTTTTTCAGAAATTGTGGTAAAATATACACAATATAAGCTTTACCATTTTAACCATTTAAGTATACAATTCAGTGGCATTGGGTTGGGACATTTGGGTTGTTTGTACCTTTTGGCTGTTGTGAATAATGTGCATTTAAGTAGAGCAGACTCACAATGTTGAGCAATCACCACAACTATCAATTTCTAGAACTTTATCATCATCCCAAACATAGATCTATGTCCACTAAACAATGACTTTCTGGTCCACCCTCCTTTCAGCCCCTGGAAACCTTTATTATACTTTCTGTCTATGTGAATCTGATTATTCTAGGTATCTCATGTAATTGCAATCATATAATATCTGCCCATTTGTATCTGGCTTATTTCACTTAGCATGTTTTCAAAGTACATCCATATTGTAACAGGTATCAAAATTTCATTTCTTTTAAAATCTCAAAGTCCAAAAAATATTCCATTATACATGTATATAGTCATCCTTTGGCCTCAGGGAAAGGATTCCAGGACCCCTACAGATACCGAAATCTGAGGTGCTAAGATACCTGATAATAAAATAGGTTATATACAAATAAAATATATTTTATACTTTAAATCATCTCTAGATTATTTATAATAGCTAATACAATGTAAAAGCTATGTGAATAGTTGTTATGCTATGTTTTTTATTTGTTTTTTCATTGTTTTATTTTTTCAAATATTCTTTGATCTGAAGTTGTGGAATCTGGATGCTGAACCCGTGGATACTGAGGGCCAACCATACCGTATTTTGTTTATTCATTCATCTATTGATGGACATTTGGGTTGTTTCTACCTTTTGGCTGTTGTGAATAATGTGCTATGAACATTGGTTTACAAATACATATTTTTGCATGCCTGGTTTCAATTCTTTTGGGTATGTATATATCCAGAAGTGAAATTGCTGAATCATATGGTAATTCTACATTTAATTTTTTTAGGAACTGCTGACCTGTTTTTCATAGGTGCTGCACCATTTTCCCACCAGCAGTGCATGAGGGTTCAATTTCTTCACATCCTCACAAACACTTGTTACTTTAAGATTTTTTTTTTTTTTTTTTAAATACTAGCCATCCTAATGAGTGTGAAATGGTATCTCATTGTGGTTTTACCTTGCGGTTCCCTAGAGGCTAATGATGTTGATCACCTTTATTGTGCTTACTGGGCATTCCTATATCTTTTTTGGATTAATATCTATTTGTGGTTTTTGCCAAATTTTGATTTGGGTTATTGTTTTTTGTTGTTGAGTTATAGGAGTTTCCTGTATATTCTGGGTATTAATCCATTGTTTGATATATGATTTACAAATATTTTCTCCCATTCTGTGGGTTGTCTTTTCACTCTTGATCATGTCCTTTGATTCACAGATGTTTTAGATTTTGGTGAATTCCAGTTTATCTACTTTTTTATTTTGTCAGCTGTGTTGTTTAAGTGATTTTTAAAAACAAGTATTTATTAAATGCTTCTGATGTATCCCCATTTCCAATGTGGTTAATCTCAGAGACACAACTGTGTAGGATGATCTTGTTGATCTTGCTCCAGGCACTTCTCTTTGTGCACAACTTCAGTTAATATAAATCATACCGGTATTTCTTGGCATCTTAATTTGGATACCAGTAGTCAAGTGGGGAGTTTAGTTGAACAAGAGAGATCACTGTTATCAGACTGGCATTTGTGTTTTTGGCCAGTGGTCCCCAACCTTCTTGGCAGCAGGGACTGGTTTCATGGAAGACAATTTTTTCCACAGACTAGGGCTAGGGGGGATGGTTTCGGGATGATTCAAAGCACGTTATATTTATTGTGCAGTCAAACCTCTCTGCAAATGGTAATCTGTATTTGCAGCTGCTCCCCAGAGCTAGTATCACTGCCTCAGCTCCACCTCAGATCATCAGGCATTAGATTCTCACAAGGAACATGCAACCTAGATCCTCCGCATGTACAGTTTATAGTAGGGTTCTCGCTTCTATGAGAATCTAACGCTGCTGTGGATCAGACGGGAGGTGGAGCTTATGCGGTGATGTGAGTGATGGGGAGTGGCTGTAAAAACAGATGAAGCTTCATTCGCTGCCCACTGCCCACTTCCTGCTGTGCAGCTGGATTCCTAACAGGCCATGAACCCGTATCAGTCCATGGCCTGGGGTTGGGGACCACAGGTTTTAGCAACCAAAACATCCAGGAAAAATTCTCCCGATGATTTAGTGATTTAATTTAATGGTGTACTTAATTTCATTCAAAGTCAGTATAATTATGTAAGTAGTAACGTTTAGAAATATACAGGCATATATTGATTATTATAAAGTTTTTTTTAGCCATTTTTAAACACACACAATTCTATTTTTTTTAAAATCTAAAATTTGTTAAATATTCTACAAGGAAAAAAAATAAAATCTTGGTGCACACTGGCTGACATAACCTACAATGCTCATGTACTTTACTGAGATAGGCAGCATTCAGTTTTTCCCCCTGAAAGTAAGATATAAATTTCTCATGCTTTAAAATAACTAGGATTGGATTACCTAAATCCTACCATATATATTCCTCAATTCCCCCATCCCTCCTCTGAGAGCTTCCAGAAACTTAAAAAGAAATTATTAGTTGCCTTAGTTGATAACACAAATACTTTGACTGAAGGTTTATCCCAGGCAGCACTGATGGAAATTTTAGTATCACTATTGAATTATCCCATAAAGAGTGAACTCTGCCATACCAAACTCCTTATATGTTTGGATGTCTTCTAAAAGTATGTATGTAAGTAGTCATTCTTCAATTCCACCTCCACACTAAGCAAGTACAAAGCTAATAGAAGGTTAAGGAAACAGGTTTCCTAGGTTGTACCAGGGTTCTGAATATCAGGGGCTATGTGTGCAGATACATACGTACACATATCACTGATAAAGATCAAATACAAAATAGACTGTCAACTGAATGAAGAACACTTTGAAAATTCGTAAGTCAAATTTTAACTTAGAAAATTGTGTATCTTTCTTAAGCTTTCTTATTGTTCTGCAAATGTGCTTGGATTTCAAGAGTCCTGTTTTATACTGGTAAGGTAGGCTCAGTAAGTCTACTTTGGTTTAATAGTAATTATTTTTAATAGCACATGCATTTACAGTGATAAGAGATTAGGCTTGGAAATGGAGCCTAATAGTTCGAAAGTATATGTATTTGACTGTCCTTATTACGCACGAGAAACAACGCAGTGCAAAGACTGTGTAATACTCCTATGTGGCTTGGTGGAGGTTTGGAGAGTTCACTGAGATAAGTCACGTGAAGCTCTTGGCACCCGGCTCAGTGCAGAGGACAGGGGAGGACAGGAAGAGGAGGCTTAGTCCAGGTCACACAGAACTATGTAGGGGACTTTGGGTTTTGCCACAGAACAGCAATGTGAAACCTTTGCAGGATTTTTAGTGGAGAAGTGACATGATCTGATATTGCAGAGTTGAGAATAGTTTGGAAGGAAGACCAGGGAGACCAGTGTGGGGGCCAGTTAATTGGAGGTGCAGTGAAGGTAAGAGGCTGAGAGGTAGTTACGATGCAGACCTGGTAAGTGGGTAGCTATGTGGGGCAAGGAAGAGGAGAAAGTGCGTTTCTGGTTCACTTAACTTGGTAGGTCCTGGTACCAATAGCAAAGGGAAGTGTTGTTCAGATAGCACCGAGTTAGGAGGAGCTGCAATAAATTGTGGGCTCAGTATTATCATGTTGAGTTTGAGGTGTTGTGTGAGGCAGATCAGGGCTGACCCTGAGACAGTTCAACTGCCCAGCTCAGGGCACATGGCGGGGCTGGAGTGCAAGACTGGTTCTCGCTCCAGACCTTGGGGCTTGTGAGTCAGACTTTACCTCTGGCCTGTTGGCAGTGGCACTATGTCTTAGTCATTTGGCTGCTATGCCAAAATACCAAAGACTGGGTGACTTACAAAAACATATTTGTCTCTCACAGTTCTGAAGGTTGGAAGCCTGAGGTCAGGGTGCCAGCACAGTTGGGTTCTGGCGAGAGCAATCTTCAAGACTGCAGACGGTCGTCCTTTCCTTGTACCCTCCCATGGCACAATGATAGCTGAGAGCCTACGCACTCTCTGGGCCCTCTTTTTAAGGGCACTAATCTCATTCTTGAGGATTTCACCCTCACGACCTAATCACCTCCTAAAGGCCCCACTTGGTAATATCACCACATTGGGGGTGAGAATTTCAACATATAGATTTGAGGGGCGAGGGGACACAAACATTCAGTTCATAACATGCAACACAACAAGGGGAAGAGGCTGAAATTGAACTCCAGACTCCCTGATTTGAATCCAGTTTTTTTCACTTTCAAATTAGTTCGGGATTCTTAGCCAAGGCATTTAACTTTCAGAGCCTCAGTTTCCTCATCTGTAGTTCAGGACTATGCTATCTGCCCTACTTGCTCAGTGCTTTGTGAATGCTACTTGCTTTAGAGATGTAAGTTGTGGAAGAGGCAGCTTAATGGGAAGAACCCAGGTTTCAGTCCTCTGACCTGGGTTTAAGAACTAGCTATGTGGACTCTGGGAAAAAATTCAGAGCCCGATTTTTCTCCTCTGTCCAATAAAAATGATGGCTGTGAAGAACTAATATCTATTGTAGTGAGGTCAAATCACATAATGGATAAGAAAGTGAGTTAAAACCTCTAACATGAAATATATGCATTGTTACTGTCCTCATGATTATAAATCTGAGTTATTTTTACATGGCCAAAGGAAATGGTAAGTGATCCACAATCTTTTATTCAGGCTCTCCCGTGCACTGTGACCCACATTTGTAAGTCAGGTGGTATGGACTGGGCATGTGGTCTTCTATTTAGCAAAGTTTTCTTTGAGTAATGCAAAGGGAGCCTGATGGGGCCAGAACCACGAAGATACAGCTGCATCTGGCTTTATCAATGTCGTTCTCTAATGGATACGTTGTTGTAGACATTGCATTGTATTTAAAACATATAAATACATCCTAACGTATAAATGGTATGGTATTTATAAAAGAGGCAGATATTCTAAATTAAATTTTGCTGATTTGAGGTGTTTCATCCTGTTTGCTTTTTAAATTTGAAATATACAGATTTGAAATCTTGATGAAGTTAATTGACATGGAATTGTGATATATGTACATACACATCATTTAAATATATTGTTCCTGGGTCACATTTCTTGGTTTGATTCTCCTTCAACTTGCAGATATTTTACTCCTTGTCCATTAGCTTATTTCTTATATTTTTCTTCCCACTCTTCAATTACGCAGGGGGTTTCATCTTGTGTAAAGCATTTGGAATGAAATGTTGGAGGCCTTGCTCTATATCTCTTGATGAGTAGCGTCTGCCTGACAATTAATCAGGGTGCGGTGATCTGTTTACAGCCAGCAGCAGTTAATCATGTGTGCTACAGAGTTCGGAAGAGGAGGCAGTAGAGTTCCACCACCCATTTGTCTTTGTGTTTCCTTCCTCTCCTGCTCTGTGAGCCTCAGCAAGCCACTTCTGAGCCTCCTCATTAATTTGCCAAAATTTACATCAGGTTTTATTTTTTTGGTATCTGTTACTGCCTAAAGTTTTAATAATGCTCTTATTGTCACAACATTAATTATCAGTGATATTGGAGATGCGTTACAAGGTAGTGGTTAAGACATAGGTTTTGGCATCAGACAGTCCAGTGTCTACCACTTACTAGCTACAGGACCTGAGCAAACCCTTTACCTGCTAGCCAAAAATAGCAGCTGTTTGCATAGGCTCCAACAGCCTTCGAATAATGGCTTTGTAAGCCTTTCCTGGGCACAAGATATCAGTTAAAGTAAGTGCTAGCTGCCACAACAGATAAACCCTTAAGTCTTAGTGGATTAACACAGTAAACTTATGACTCACTCATGAAAAATCCTTCCGCTGACTTACGCTCTGCTCCAGGCAGTCACTCAGGGACCCAGAATGACAGGAAATTTGCCAATCTCAACTGGGCATCAGCATCCAATCAGAAGACATAAAGAGAGAGAAAGGAAGACAATTTGGGAGATGGTCATGGGCAGGCGTGGAAATGCTGTGCTTGACTTTTATCCATCTTTCCTTGGCTGCTGTCCAGTGAACGGCCAGCCAGACTGCAAGGGGGACTGGGGCTTGCTGTGTGTCCAAGGAGAAAGGGACAGATTTAGTGAACACCTCCCCAGGCCTTGTCACAATGGGTGATGTGAGAGACACAGACATGTGGCACCTGCCCTCAAGTTATAATCTAGTAAAAGAGGTAAGAATAACACCTATGAAGCCATCCAGGAATAATTACGTGCTAAGTGACACAGCACGGAGGCTAGGCACTAGGAGAGATAGGAGCAAAGAGATTAAAGTAGGAAAGGTCTTTCTGGAGGAGGTGATATTGGACATCTGTTGCGAAAACTTGAGTTTATCCTTAAAGACTAGCAAGATTTGGGTACATGGAGAGGAGGGAAAGGGTATTTGTATTCACTTACCAGGATAGCATAAAATATATTCTGATGATTTCATCAATTTTGCTTTATGTGTACCTCCTCCTGTAGATAAGGAGAGAAAAACCAACAAAATACTGGAGGACTGATGATTTTTTTTCCTAAGCTAATCTAAATCTGTAGCCTCTACTAGATACATAGCCCTACCACAAATATTGCTTTATGAGCTTAGCTCAATGTGTCCAGAAAATGGAGACACTAAAGCACTCATGTGTTCACATTCAAAGACACTGTGACTGTGGCTCCATGAGTACATCCTACCACTTATTTGACATCCTTACTTGGATGTCTGAAAGGCATCATGATCATAACACATCCAAACATAGAGCTCTTGAATTTCCCAACACCCAAACCTGTTCCACTCTCAATGAAGGGTACTCCTGGACAATCAGTCACTCAGGCCAAAATCCCGGAGTCCCCTGGATTGCTCTCTTTCTCTCAGGCTTCATTTACAGTAAAATCCACCTTTAGGTTCTGCTGTGTCTTCATGGTATACTCTGGATCCAATTATATCTCACCTTCTTCACAACTAAACCCTAGTCCACGGCCCACCAATAGCTCCTCTACTCTTGTCACTCTACAGAGACTTTTTCATATGGCAGCTAGAGCGAGCTTTCTAAAATGTAAATTAGATCATTCTGTTCCTCTGCTCAAAACTCTTCAACGAGTTTCTGCGGCATTCAAAGTCAAATCTAAGGTTCTTATCTAAAAATGCTAATCTCCTGCCATTCTTTCTTGTGATCAGATCGGTTGTTGCACCTAAGAAGCTCCTTGGGGACTTTGCATTTGTGGTTCTTTCTGAATGGCACTGTCTTCCCGGAATTTCAGTGCTTGCTTCCTTGCTGCACTGATGCATATTCAAATGTCACTCCTGACAGGCCTTCCTGGCCCTTATATCCTAAGACCCTACCTGGAATACCTTCTTTACCCTCCCCTCACCATTTGTATTTTTCTCCATGGAAATGATCTCTACAGAAAATATACCTTTTTACTTGTCTATTTTCATCTTCCTCAAAAGTCCACAAGAGCAGGAATCTTGTTTATAGATCTTGTCTATAGTGTTCATCCCTGTGTTCCCCACGCTTAGGACAGTGTCTGCACAGAGCAGATGCTCAACAAACATTGCTTCAGTGAATAAATAAACAAGTACCGTATTTTGAGAGAGAGACTGAATATTTCTAGTCCACACCTTGAAGACCACATTGTATCCTAATCTCCTTCTAGAACTAGATTGACTGCATGGGAAACATCAACGGCTTCAGAAGTGCTTCAGTGCATGTAAAGAAGCAAAGTGATTTTAAATAATGTTAGAATTTGTTCTGCCAAACACAGAGTTTTCCTCACGTGAGTTCCTCTGCAGTAGCTCACGGGACTGGGAGTCAGAAATCCTGTGTTCTGGCCCCTGCTTTGGCTCCAAGTGTATCTTCACCACTTGATCCTCAGTTTCTTCATACTTAAAAAGAGGGAGTTGATTTTCATGACCTCTTTCCAAGAGGTAATATATGTACAGTCTCTTAAAAGGGGCAGATAACACTCTGTTTAAAGATTATTTAAAGAAAGATGTATCGGTCAGTAAGAGAAGCAGAACCACTATGAGGTTTCGACATATATAAAAAGGGACTTGAACTTCAAGGGTTGAGGTCCTGGTTAAGCAGCCTCCGTAAGCCTTTTAACTTTTGTAGCTGGTGCCAGACCTTGAAGACCACAGGGCAGGCAGATGGGATGGAAGAGTGACATGAGGCAGAGGTGATTAAGGACCTGACAAGGGTTCTCTGAACCCCACCCTTGCCCCCAACCTCAGTAGTTTGAGTCTTGCAGGAGAAGTTGCACCATTTGTCATGGAGCTAAACACACACCAGTCCATGGAGTAGGAGCAACTGAAGGAAGATCCAGGGGGAGGTGCAAAGCCTCCATGAAATAGATTTGTGATTTTATGAAATGATGGCTTTCAAACATATATAGGAAGAAAAAAAATCTCCCTTTGGTGGGTCTTTGAACCTATCAGTATTATAATAATGAAACCCATGCATGGGCAGTGAGAGCCAGGTCCAATTTCACCTTCTCTTGGTTCTTTGGAAAGATGCCAGGGGGATCGTACCATATGAATCTACGAGGGGTTAAGGGATCATCTAGTTCATCCCCTGTGGGGTTTTTGTTGGTTTTGTTTTTGTTTTTGAGACAGAGTCTCACTCTGTTGCCTGGGCTAGAGTGCTGTGGCATCAGCCTAGCTCACAGCAACCTCAAATTCCTGGGCTCAAGCCATCCTCCTGCCTCAGCCTCCTGAGTAGCTGGGACTATAGGCACATGCCACCATGTCTTGCTAATTTTTTTCTATTTTTTTTTTTTTTAGTAGAGACAGGGTCTTAGTCTTGCTCAGTCTGTTGACCTCAAGCAATCCTCCCACCTCGGCCTTCTAGAGTGCTAGGATTATAGGTGTGAGCCACCATGCCTGGCCTCATCCCCTGTGTTTTATTGATGAAAAATCTGAGGCAAGGTAAAGTTCTGTATGCTGTGTGGTAACACTCCTAGACAGTGGCACCTCTTAGAACAGAACCCAGAAGTCTTAAGGACCAATCCTGAGTTTTTTCTGTTATTCCATCACTACCCTGCAGGAACACAGGGTGGGCTGTGTCCTCTGGGAGATGAAGCTGGGTGTGCCTCACATAGCTAAGGTGGCACTAACTGAAGGGCCTGCTGCAGAGGGAAATGCAGCTTTGGGAGCATTAACAGCAGTGCCCTTGCCAGCCTTTCCCTGAGCCCAGAGCCTGCTGAGCCTGAGGATCTTGTGCACCTGGGGCCACTCAGGGAGATGGGGTCAGGGTGTGGCCCAGAGAAGAGGAGCCAGAATCACCCTTTGTGTTGTCTATATGAGAGGTACAGAAGGCAGAGCCAGCCTGCGTCCACAAGGCCCCGAATTTGGGCCTCAATCCCTGTGTTAACACAGGGCTATGGGCTGGCTGGGGCCTAAACTCAGACTGGTATGAAGTGGGAGCACGGTCAGTAGCAGCTTCTAGGAAACAAAACCATTCTGAGCGTACTCAGCAAGTCATGGCCCCTTGAAGACATGTGCTACCCATAGTAAACATGGAAAACTTCCTCTGTGGTTCGCAGAGAGAATCTCCAGAGTATGCCTTGATTCATTTTTCCCACTTTTATATTTTAGTTTTATTGACGTTTACCATGAACACGGACTAGACTTTTATAACTATGGTCTTTTTTAACTCCCCCAGTACATAAGCACAAAGGCCAAAACATTAACTGAAAATCATGGAATGTAAAATGGCACAGGGTAGGCAGACACTATTTGAGTTAGGCTGACTTCAGAGGTGAGGCCACCCACCCCACACTGACGCTCCTGGGAGGGCTTTTTAGCTGAGGGAAGCCAGGTGTGCCAGGCAGGAGTCACAGAGTTACACACTGAGTCACTGTGTCCATTGCCTCAGGCGTGGGACTTGGGAGCTCTGAGCTAAATGTGTTGACTATCTTAACTACATAAAGAATTGTAGGAATTGGTGGTCCTTAAGTTAGCCTGGAAAGTGTGCAGTCAGCCAGGAATCTCAGCAAGTGCAGAGAAGGGACACCATTTCTTAACAGAGCATTCCCCTTTATAAGGAAATTCTTGTGCACAAACTAACCAGTTAAATGAATTAATGCAGAAGTAATCACTTTAGATTGATAAGGACAAGGCATACTTATAAATCATCTGTTCTGCACAAAGCAGTTTTCTGAAGTCTTATATAAACCCCCCCTCCCCCAAAACCCTGTCCACAGCTCACTGTTAATTTGTGCTTCATTCCCAGGTGGGACATTGGGCACCTTTAGAAACATCCACATTCATTAACTCAGCCCCAATTCTGACCAAGAATATGCCTGGCAAGGTATTTGTTAAGTTTTAGGCTGTAAGTGGTAGCCATAGATACATTTCCTTCATGCAAAGGTAAGGGGCCTAAAAGGAATGTCTGCACAAGATCTGTGCTGAAAAAGCACAGCTGAAGAAACAGGAGAGATGCAAACAAATTTAGGCAGCACAAGCACAGAACCAATGTTTAAAAATTTAGAGATCTATTAAATGGGAAAAGGAGTCAATTTGATTAATAACCTCAGGAAACAGAGTTAGGACTTTGGCTTAGAAGATTCTGGAAGACAAATGTCAGCTCAGTATGATGGAGCCATATTTTATAGCCAGAATTGCTCAGAAAACAAGTTTCATGGAAAAATGGAGAGTTTCCATCATGGTACAGCCATGGTTCTTAGATTGTCAGCAACAGAAACAGTCTCTGAATAATTAAAAATATGTATTTTGGCTGGAGTTCAAATAGCCCACAGAGTGCAGAAAAAGCTGAAGAGCTAGGTGTCAAATCAGAAACCAGGACAGCTCCTGGGACTTCACTAGAAGAGCCTAATGGGCTGTCTTTTCAGGGTGCCATCTTTGGGTTGAATGTGTTACTCATTTCATGATTCCAGTTTAAACAGAAGCATCTATCTGATTGTCCTAGTTAGGGTCAATGCCCTCTTCTAGACCATGGCTCATCTTGACTGCCTTGTCCAAGGCAAGAGAGGGCCATGTGTGCAGTTGTGTAGTTGTGCACTGCACAGTTCTAGAGGTTGCTATTCCTCTGTGCTGAAAGGGCTTGATGTCAAAATCAAAATGAATGCTGGGGGTAAAACAACAGATAGAAAGAAGGAGAGTTATTTTGTCATGAAGATTATAGAAGGCATCCAACAGGAGGGGGTTTATATAGGTGGCATTTCCACCCTGAAAAATTCTTCCAGGTGTTAGATTCTTTGGCCTTCTGCTATTATTGAGCATGGTGTAAATGAAACCTAGGATCAGCTTTTTCTTGTTTTGTTTTCAATTAAGTTGAAGGTGGAAGCATCAATCTTTGTGTGTTGAGACCAGTTCCAGTCACCAGCAATTGTTTTATCCTACTTGGCCACAGCAATTGTCTTTTTAAATTCTTATCCTTATTTCATCCGCCTTAGCCTCCTATGGGGCTTTGATTTTTTTCTGTTGGTTTAGGGATGACAATGAAAGGTCTTAACTGTCCAGGCAACACTCAATTTACTGTTCTGACTACTTTTGCACAAATATACACAAATCTCTATATATTTAATATACCTGCAATTATTTTTCTATGCTTTAAACTGAATTGTCATGTAGTTTTAACAGCAGCTTAGTCATTTTCCATCTTTAGGTGGGTATTCCATTTTAGCACCTTGTAAATTACTGCTGACTGGGACTTGGGAGAAGCAAGGAGTTGTGCTGAGTTGGCAGAAACTGACAGCGATCTCGGGTCCCACACAGTAGCTGGACAGTAATTCCCCAAGCAGCTCTTAGCAGCCCACACTGCCGGCTAAGTGCTATAATCAGGCCCAGTTTTCACTATGAACGGCACCTCCAAGTATACTATTCCGCTATAAAGTTTTTAGGGTTTTCTTTTGTACATTTCACATTTGTTCGTGAGAGGTTGAAAACTTTGCCAGACATAGAATGTGGCATTATAGTTGTGAAATACAACTACTTTTTTCCCCAAGAGTTTTATTGAGATATAATTAATTTACATTCCTTTAAAATCCATAAAATTCAATGAACTATTCAACAGCTTTTTGTAAGTTTACAGGGTTGGACAACCATTACCACAATGCCCTCTCTCGAAAAACAAAACAAAGAAACCAAAACCCCCCAAAAATAAACAAACAAAAAACCCCACCAAATCAAAACAAACCAAACAACAAAAAACCCTGTTTTTAAATTCCTGCCAATTGATTTGATCCTTGAAAATCAACGACTTGGCAAACCTTCCTTTTGCCATATGAAAGCAGACAAACATTGAAACATAGTAAGTTACATAGCTTTCTTCTTCAATTAAATTCTGTCCTAAGGATCAAATAATTTTATTTTATAGTATCTGCAAAGATGTGGCTTCCAGACCACTTACAGATTAATCAGTAATTCTCTAGATTTATATCTAATGCTTATTTTTTTTTGGCCACTTCAACTTGGTCTGCCTCTGAAAGGAACATCTGTGGTGACTTTTAAATATCCTAGAACAATATTCTCTCTAAGCTGACACATGCAGAGCTTATATAGTGTCTATAAAATTTCCCATGGTTCATTTTTAAGACCTTTGCCCATGGTATATGGATAAAAGAATTGGCAGGGAGCCAAAGTTTTGCCTCTCGACACAAGCAAGGGTTGGAGCCAATTCACAGATCAAAGAGAGAGAAGAAAGAAAACTGACTAAGGTTCCATTTTGAACTACCCACCTCAGAATAATAAATAGCAACTTCCTCTGTGGAAGATCATTGGCTTTCTATGAAAAGATTTAGAAGAGATAATTAAAACTAAGTAGCTATTCCTTACCACTGAGCAATATGGTTTCTCCTTGGTCTTATATATTATTCTACCCTTGTGATCCTCAAAGACATTCATCCTTGTCGAACTGAGTCCTACAAAACAGATCAGAAAATCTCAAATCTTCCTTCAGGGTCTGTTTGTTTGTACTGAGAAGTTAAAAGTGTTTGTGTGTGTGTGTGTGTGTGTGTGTTTGTGTGTGTGTATGAGACCATTAACAAATAAGGAAAGGAGTGAAAATTACAAAATTCAGGACAGTGGGAGGAGTCAGGGACATAATAGGAGCATAAGATTAGATGCTGTAGTGATATTAGTTCTTAAGATATAGGTTTTCGATCATTTATTTTATTATAAATCTTCATAATCTAACTACATGACATATATATATATATAATCTGTACATATACATGCATTAACCATTACAGAAAGCATTTTAAGAAAGGAATTCATGATTAACTAGTGTTTATCCAAGGAATGCATGAATGGTTTAACATTAGGATAGCTATATATGTAAATCACTACATTATTTATTAAAGGATAAAAAAGCATGATTATCTTAATTGATGTCAAAAAAGCAATTAATCAAACTACCATTTCTGATAAAATACTAAACTTTACAGAAAGAAATTTCTTTAACTTCATAAATACTACTAGAAAAGTGCAGGAATCATCATATTCAGTAGTAGAATGTAAGAGTCATTCCCATCAGAGTCTGCAATAAAAATAGCTGTGCACTGTCACCATTTTAATGGAAGGAGCAATAAAAAGGAAAAATAAGTAAGGAATAATAATGTTAGAAAGATGAAAAATTGGCATAATTTGCAGAAAATCTGTGATCCATCTAGAAATTGGTAAGGGAAATAATGAAAATTTTCAGCAAGATGGCCAAATCAAAAATCAGTATCTGAAAACTAATAGCTTTTCTGTGCCCTATTCATAACCAATTTAAATTATGATAGAAAACACCTCCCTTTCACATAGAAGCAAGCAAACCTATACAAAAACCTTAAAAACTTTGTTGAAAGACTTTTAAGTGACTAAATTTAGAGACATAGTATGTTTCTGAATGTAAATACTCAATATTTATTTACTGAGCAAATATTTATTGAGCCCATACTATATGCCAGGCTCTTTACTACATACTGAAGACAACAGAAGGCAAGATAATTCCTGCAATGGGGGAGTGGCAGACATTAAACAAAGAAGTAAAAATAAACAGTATGTCATACAGTGATATGTATTATGGAAGAAAAACAAGGCAATGAATGTGGATTGGGAACGCTATACAGGCAGCTTGGGGTTGCTACTTAAATAGAATGTTCATCAGGAATCATATTTTAGTAAGAACATTAGCTCTCTGGCAGAAGAGTGTGCAGGGCATGGACGTATCTGCTGATTTGTGAGCTGGAGACCTATGAGCCCAGTGAGGGGGAGGGGAGGGGCCATGCCAGGGGTGTCGAGCCAGAAGGTGGCCCTGAGCACTTTGTGAGCAGAGGAATGACATGTTCAAACTTACATTCCAAGAGGGCCACTTTGGCAACTGTTTTGAGAAATGACTCAACAAAGGTAATTAATGGTGGAAGCAGGGAATCTCGTTGGGATCCAGGGTGAGATTGAACCTGCTGAGATGTGTTCAGATTCTTGATGTATTTTTAAAAGGGAGTCCAGAGAAGTTGCTGGTGGTTTGGATGTGGTATATGCTAAAAACAAACAAACAAACAAACAAACAGTCGTTCACTGTTGCTTTATTTTAAGGTGATAATTAAAATTCTCATACATATCTCCTTGTCTACTAGTACTTTTTATTATAATTTTAACTATAATATTCCCATTATCACCAACACCACCAACTAAAACAGTAAGATACCGAGTAAAAAAAAGACAAGCACCTTCAAACTCCCTCCAGAGACCCTGCCGCTCCAAGAGGGGTCCCTGTCCTCTCCAAGTGGTAACTGTGAATATCACTTTGGTGTTAATAGACTTTATCAAACATTTGTGGCAGAGAATATCCTTATGCAGGAATATTAATGAACATGCCTGAATATTTCTGAAAGATGTATTTTTTATAAGTGGAATCTCTAGGTCAAAGGATAAGCATATTTCAAATACCCATTTTTCCACAAAATATAAAAAGCTGTTCCAACTTAATCAATCAATAAAATACTTATAAAATGATCTATTTTTCCCATGCACTTACCAACATTGAATATCTACCCTTTTTCTTACTTTGTCAATTAACTTTCTCCCCCTCCACTACTACCATCAAAAAATATATACACACCACTTGATTTGCACTTCTCTATTAAGAATGAAATTGCCTTTTATTTGCATTTCCCCATTAAAAGAGAAATTCCATTAAAAGTGAAACCAGCTTTTCATTAAGTTTCTTTGTTGTTAGAATTCCTCCTTTGGTGAATTGCTTTTTGTATTCTTAGACCATTTTTATATGAGGCCAATGTGTTATTTATATTGATGCATATGCATTAATTAATATACTGTGGATATGAATCTGTTACCTCCTGTATGTATTGCAAAAACTTTCTTCCACTTTGTTGTATGCTTTTAAATGTAAACTTAAATTTCATTTTCATTGATTTCTTAATCTTAATCCCACTTAATGATGGTGCCCCTAGGGTGAGATTATAAGAATATTTTATATTTTATTCTACTTTTGATTTTATAATTATCTCTTTATCCAGATTTTATGTGTGTGAATGTTGTGAGACAATGATCTAATTTTCCACATGAATTTTAGTGCCAGCCTTTCAGATTCCATCAAAAGATTCTGTTGGGATTAGGGGTGGTATTGCATTACATTTAATGATTATTTTAGGAAAAATTGCCATCCTTACACCATTTACCCAGCCTGCTCCCTTCCCATCAGCCCCCCCACCCAAGCATAGTCTTGCCCTCAGTAAATGACAACTTCAACAAGTTTGTAAGGTGAACTTGATGCACAGATACTGAATCTGCTGTTACCTCAGTCTGCATCCTCAAGTGTTTTTCAGAATGTCTCCTTGTTGTGAATTTGATTCTAGTGTTTAAATCTCCATTTTGGGGATTATATAATAACAACACCCCTAGATGCAAACCAATGTGAATCACTGCAGTGTTGATGGAAACTCTGACAATGTTGGACTTATTTAGATCCATAGCATGCTGGCCTCTAAAATGGTGTTTTCCTAAGGAATTTTCATGCAAAATTTTCTCTTGTGTCATTTTCCACCTTACATATTGATGTTAGAGTTTACCCGTTTCCCCATCATATGAATTGAATTACCAGGACTGATATATGTGACTGCATTGAAATTTTACTTCTAGAAACATAAAAAGCAACAAAATTGTGATTATTAACAGTAACAGCAATAAATATACAACAAAGCAATAGTAACCAAAACAGCATGATATTGGCTTAAAAACAGACACATAGAGCAATGCAGCAGAATAAATAGGCCCAAAGCAAATTCACACATCTATAGCCAACTGATTTTTGACAAAGTTCTGAGAATATGCATTGAGGAAAAGACAGTCTCTTCAATAAATGATGCTGGGAAATTTGGATATCCCCATGCAAAAGAATGAGACTAGACACCTACCTCTCACCATATGCAAAATTGACTCAAGATGGATTAAAGGCTTAAATGTAAGACTATAAATTATAAAACTACTAGAAGAAAACATAGGAAAAATGCTATAGAACATTGGTCTGGGCAAGGAATTTTCAAATAAGGCCTCAAAAGCACAGGAAACAAAAGCAAAAATAGATAAGTGAGATTGCATGAAACTAAAAAACTTCTGCACAACGAGGGGATCAATTAACAGAGTGAAGAGATAACCTAGAGAATGGGAGAAAATAGTTGCAAATTAAACAGCTGATAAGGGGTTAATATCAATAATATACAAGGAACTAATCTCAACAGCAAAAAGATAAATAACCTGATTAAAAATGAGCAACAAACATGAACAGACATTTCTCAAAAAGAGACATACAAATGACCAACAGGTAAAAAATACTCAGTATTCCTAGTCATCAGGGAAGTGCAAATCAAAACTACAAAGATATGCAACCTCACTGCAGTTAGAATGGCTACTATCAAAAAGACAAAAGAAAACAAAATATTGTTGAAGATGTAGAGAAAAGGGAACACTTACACACTGTTGGTGGAATTGTAAATTAGTACAGTAATTATGGGAAACAACACGGAGGCTTCTCAAAAAATTAAAAATAGAGCTACCATATGATCCAGCAATCCTACTACTGGGAACATATCCAATGGAAATGAAATACATATGTGGAAGAGATAACTGCACTCCCATGTTTATTGCAGCACTATTAACGATAGTCAAGATACGGAGTCAACCTAAGTGTCCAAAAACAAATAAATGGATAAAGAAACTGTGATGTATATACACAAAGGAATACTATTCAACCATGAAAAAGAAGGAAATCTTGTCATTTGTGACATGTGGATGAGTCTGGAGGACATCGCGTTAAGTGACATAAACCATATACAGAAAGATAAATATCTCATGGTCTCACCTATGTGTGGGATCTAAAACAAAACAAAACAAAACAAAGAAAGAAAAAATTGATGTCATAGAAACAGAAAGTAGAACAGTGGTTACTGGAGACCAGGGAGGGGAGGGGAGAATGGAAGTTGAGGAGAGGTTGGCCCATGTGTACAAAGTTATAATTAGATAAGAGGGATACATTCTGGTGTTCTATTGTGCAGTAATGACACCATGGTAAACAGTAAGGTATTGTATATTACAAAATAAGTAGAAGAGAGGCTTTTGAATGTTCTTACCACAAAAATAGCAAATGCGTGAGTTAATGGGTACACTAAGTATCCTGATTTGATCATTATACAACATGTGTATGTATGAAAACATCAAAGTGTATCCCATAAATATGTACAGTTATAATATGTCAACTAAAAGATAAAAAGTATCATGTTAGTATTTAAAAAATAGCTAATAATTATTGAAGATTTTCTGTGTGGAAGAATCTGTTCTAAGAGACTTACATGTATTAACTTATTCAACCCTCTTACCCACATTACCCAAACAATTCTTTCTGACTCTAGGCATTTGAAACAAATGGTAATATAAAAACTCTACAGACAGTTATTATAAAAACTGTAAGACACCAGTGGAAAACGTGCAGGGGACATGAATGAAAAATTCACAGAAGAAAAACAATGTGAAATATAAATTCAAAAGTAGATTCATTCATAAATAATGAAAGCTATGTAAATCAACATAGCCACCAGGCATCGTATTTCAATTATAAAATGAGTAACATTTGAAAATCATGTACTGGTGAAGGTATAGTTGATGCAAACACCAGTGATGGAAATATAAATTTGTTTAATTTTTCTCGAAATGATTAGATAATAAGTATATAAAGATTAAAAAAAGTTTCTATCAATTAAACCAGTGATTTTACCCCATAAATTTATCTTAAAGAAATAATCTAAAATATGTGTAAAGCAAAAGGTTGGAAACAAGTTTAAACACAAAAGTAAGGAAATGGTTAACTACGTTATGGACCATTCACATTATCGCATATCACAAAGCAATGACAAACAATGCATTTGAAGTCTATGCAATGCCAAGGGAAATGTTAATATGTAAAATGATCCAATTTTATTTAAAGATGATAGAGGTGTAGACATACATGGACTGGACACATAGCCAACAAACTATTGGGAGTCCAAAAGATTGCAAAAATAGACCAAAGATTATACAGATTAATTTATTCTTTAGTTTCTCCTTTACTGCCTTCTTTTATGCATAGAGATACATTAAAATTATGTCTCATATGCAAGACATACAGATATTAAAACATAAGAGAGATATAATATTTGTAACACTAAAGTGAAATAAAGCAGTCCAATATGAATAAATTACACTATTTATTAATAAAAATGTACTCTTTGACTTAGAAAAAAAACTTCAACAAAATGTCGACTAGGCACTCAGAGTGAGTTAGTGAGTGGCGAATACAGCAATGAGGAATTCACATTATAAGCAGACAGAGAAATGGAGAGATAAAAATATGCTTAAGACGTTAGGAGGCATGGAGGCATGTTGAGAGGCTTCTGCATGTATCTAAATGCACTGAATAGAGGAAATGGAGAAGTAATATGTGAAGAACTCACGTGTAAGAATTTTCAACAAGTTTTCTAAAAGGTAAAGCCTTCTCCATTCAAACATACCTTGAACACATATCCTGACAAACGGATACAAATCTTTACCTAGATATCTCCCAATGAAGCTGCAGAACATTAAGCATTAAACTCACATGAAAAAAATCTAACAGAAACGCAATCAAATTAAAAAAAAACCAGAAAACTGTTTTAGTCTGTTTTGTGTAATAAAGTACCTAGGAAAAAGAACTTAAAAAGAACTGAGGTTGCTGTGAGCTAGGCTGACGCCACGGCATTCTAGCCCAGGCAACAGAGTGAGACTCTGTCTCAAAAAAAAAGAGAAAGAACTACAGTGGCTTTATGGAGCAAATTACAAAATAATATCAAAAAATATAAAATAAGATCTAAATAAGCAGCAACACACATGGTGCTCACACATGGGGAGCTTCAGTATTATAGCAGTCTCATTTCTTACCAAATTAATCTATACATTCAAAGCAAGTTTAAAGAAATCCCAACAGGATTATTTTTAGAACTTGAGCAATAGTTCCTAAAATTTAGATGTAAGATTAAATTAGAAAAAATCCTAAAGAAAGACAAAAGGAGGATTTACTCTACAATACATCAAGACATGGTATAAGACTATTGTTATTAGACCAGTAAGGTATATATATGAAGGGTACATAAATATAGAAAAGAGTGGTAAGTTGGGCAGCAGACGCAAGCATATAAGTGACTTTGATATATAATAGAGGAAGCACTACAAATCTTTGGAAATAGAATAAACTATTTAATAATTGGTTTTGCAAATTTAGTAAAAATTAAATTAGGCCCTGTTCAACACTGAATTATATGGGAAGTTGGGCAATGCTTGGGGCTGTCAGAGCCCCCATCTTGCAGGCCATCTCATCCATTTATCCAGTGTGCCAGGTAAATATCATTTCTAAGTGTATTATGTAAAAAATATTGCAAAGTATTGCTTTCATGAATTCCAAAAAGCTGGGATTTTACAGATCATATTTTCTGACCATAAAAAAAGAAATCAACAATAAATATACAGTGAAAGTTAAAAGCAAAACAAAAGAAAACAAAGCAATATTCCCTCTCTGGGGAAAAAAACCCAACAATAACAACAATAAAACTTAACTGCTTGGGAATTCAGAAACATTCTACTAAATAACCCCCACATCAAAGAATAAGAACCATACAGGCAAAACATCTTAAAATAGATTAATTCATATAATTACATTAATGTTAATTCATATAAATACATAAGGAATACAGCCAAAGATGAACTCAAGAAAATATACATAGCTTAGGTGCTCTTATTAAATGGCAGCTTCCCTCCTGATTATGAAGGATTGGCTGTTAGTTGATCAATTTAATGGAATTGTTAAGTAGGAGACCGTAGACAGGGCTGAGATCGGATACACAGGTTTGAAGATTGGGCTGAGGTGTTAAAGCAAATAACTCTCAGGCAGAAGCTAGCTAGGGGGGGTGCTGATAACCCCAGGGAAGAACTGGCTTCAACCAGCTTGTCAGCTACCTCTGTCACCCTGCATGAACTTTGGCCAATGACCATATCATTTACAGTGTGATTTTAAAATTTCTCTGCTCTTGAAATCACCATGACAGTTTCAAAACAATCATATAAAGTATGAAAATCAGAGGGAACTCAATTTTAGGAATTACTACCCAAATTCTTAGTCAAAGCTAACCTCTTAGCTTTGAATTTTCCTTCTCTCAATTAGTAAGACTTCAAAAGATCAAAAAACACCTCCTGCTGGTGCAGCTGCTCTTTTTGAGCCTGCCTTCTCCCTTGCACGCACGCATGCACTCTCTCTGTCTCTGTCTCTGTCTCTGTCTCTCTCTCACTTTAACTTTCTTTAAAAAAAAAAAAAGCTGTCCCTTGCTTGGCTCATGTGGCACATCCTGAAATTCTTTTCCTGATGATTACCAAGAACTTGGAAAAACTTCCACTCGGAGGCTGCTAACAGAATCACTATGTGCCAAGCACAATGAGTGAAACAAAATAAGGCCTATCATCATAATATTTCAAATTACCAGGAATAGAAATATTCCAAAAAACTTTAGCAATTAAAGAGAAAAAAGGATAGGAATACTCCCTAAATTAGCACTAACTTGAAGAATACCTTTAAGTGTTGAGGGAAAAAAAAAAGATTTCGCACCAGAATATGATACCCAGCTTAACTATCAATCAACTGAAAAGGCAGATTAATGATTTTTTTAGATATGTAAAAACTCAAAGTTTACCTTCCTATATCCTTCTTAGGAAGCTATTAGAAGATTTTTTTCTAGCTAAACATATATTTAATAATAATTGTAAGATGTAGAAGACAGAAGATCCAGAAAACTATGCTCTAAACAGGGCGGGTTGGAGAGAAATGACTGGGCTGCAGCAGGTCTAGACAGCAACTAGACAACCTCCAACAGAAGAGAGCGGTGTAAGAGAAGGATCTTGGATAATGTAGTTTTTATAGATTAGATGAGATAGTAGACGATGGGATATCTAGAAAAAATAAGTGAATTAATGGAAACATGCAAATGAAAAAGAGGCAATTATCAACCCAAGTAAAAACAAAAAGCTGTGTATGACTAGGTTCTATGGTGAATAGTACTTATATACTGATAAATGATGGGAAATTGCTTATTGACTTCACTAAAATTGCTGGTTAACTTTTTTGCTGATTTAACTAAAATAGTGGTTAACTATATTAGGGGTCTAAATAAATAATTTATCATTTTTTTGAAAAGCTTCAAAAAGCAATAAACCTAAAAGAGCACAATAAACTTAACACTTAAAAATATGGATGCAATCACCAGAATAAATAGCTAAATACTGTAGTTAAAAGTAATTGGCAATGGCAAATACTAATAGGGGATAGAAGGTACATGGGCAGAATACTACTCTTGGTAGTAGTGTTCTCTGGGTGTGTGTGTTTTGGTTTTCTAAATTTTAATGGTCTATGTAATGAAATAGTTTTCAAATTATAAAAAAGTTTTTAATAATTTATATTTTGTTTCTCCTCAAAACTAATTGAAATTAAAATTAAACTAGCATTGTAAAAGCTTATAAATAAGATACTTTATACAAGTAGTCCTCAACCAGTTTATCATTGTCCAATCTTCTTCCCCACTCTAGATGTCAGTTTTTAATTTCCAGGAATATTTTTAATTCTCATAAAGATTGAGGGAATACCATTGGCATTTAGTGTATGGGGTGGGGCAGGGAGAAGAGTAAACATGGTAGATGTCCAGACAACTTCAACTTCTTTTAAATGTTCCACCGGACATAATTTACTTGAAATACATCTATCATGCACATTAAGGGAAGTTAATACTTTGTTGTTCATTATTTCAGAAAAAATTATACCCACTAATAACAGTGCCTCTTGTGGTAGAAGAATTGCAAATATAAACAGTATGTACACATCTACTATAGAAACAGCACCTGCCTACAGTGTTTTATGTTGTCTTAGTGCAGCTTTCTGGAAGAAAGTATATTTTGCAATACCAGTTATTTATTGTAAAAGGCTTTAAGAGCTGGATGATAATCCTTCCTTCAGCCTCAGGGATGCTTAAGAAAAGTTTGATCCTTAGCCAACATTTTGTGATATCAAGTCAAGGAATATATCCACTGAAGATAAATGAGAGTCTTGCTGGGATGCCAGTTACTGATTACTCACCTAAGAATGTTCCTAAGCATGCCATTCCTGGTTGTCAAGATTGTTTGTTTTGTCACTTGTAATTTACTGTCAGCTGCATTAAGTAATGGAAGTTGGATACTCACCTATCCAAGTGCTACATGACTATCGAGATATTTAAACTTACAAACCCAGTTCTGGGAGGTACCTGTACTGATGTGATTTGCACGCATGTCCGTGCTCATCTCTCAAAATCAATATGTATCTTGTGCTTTGGACATTGATGGTTGTGTCTGGCTGTCTGAAGTCTTCAAAATGCTTTTTCTTGAAGGCTGCTATGCTCCCTGTTCTATATACTTTTCTAATGCTAAGTTTAGTTGGCACTAAATAGGGCCACTGTGTCATGTAACCTGAAATTCACTAATGCTGTCTTTTAGGGCATTATTTCACTTCTAAAGCCATCTAAAGGTCTCAGAATATTACAGTGTGCATAGCAAAATATTTGTCACAAGAGGACAAAGCTCTGGAAGGTTGAGATCTACAGGTATAGGTGATTAGGTATTAATTTCCATGGAGTTTCTTTTTCTATAAATCAATTAAAATATCAAATGAAATAATTTATACACAGTGACTGGATGCTTAGTCTGTAGGAATAAAAATTTTTAGGTTTCATTCTCAGCTTAAAGATTTGGGTCCCAAAGAATATTCTTTGACTAACGAATTGTATAGAGACTTAAAACCTCAAATCAATACTGAAACTCTTTGAATTCACACATATGGAACTCTTTTAAAGGTGATACAATTTCAAAATGATAGTGGGAATACCTAAAATTTATCTGGCCAGAAGGAACAATTTTAATAAAAATATAAGTAAGTGGTAGGCAGGGAGATGGAAATAGAAATGTTACATGGGATTTTCTGTAAAGCCCCATAAAAGGAAATGATTCAAATAAAAGAAGAACCCCTTTTCTTATCTTCCCTCTCTCTACTTGGTAATACTTGATGTCTGGAAAGAGGATGTGATGGCTGGAATTTTATGAATACTAAATTCTTTGTGACCTTGAGGCTAGGTGCAGTATATTGGGCAAGAGTAGAGCAGAGAGAAGCAACCTGAGAAACTAAGGAAGTCATAAAGCTTCCTGCCATCCCTAGAGTTATTTCATATGAAAAAAAAAAAACCCTTATTTGTTTAAGTCATTGTTATTTTGAGTTTTCTGTTATACACAGTAAAATTGGATCCAAATTACTTTATCTTCCCTCCTGTCCACCCTAATTCTCTTCCTCCTCCCTTTCTGCCCTCCTTCCTTCCTTCCTCGACAAAAAGTATGAAACCACTTATTATAATTCATGTAAGTCAGAAGAGTTAAAATATGAAAAATTAAGAAAGAGAATTAGAAATTAACACATTAAGAACCTGAAATAAAGGGTGAAAAATGACATGGCTAGTTTAAAAAGATTGTAAGTGCAGTCAAAGGTATAAAATCTAGGATTAATAAGGGCATTTATAAATGTATAAATAGCATTTTTGGTGATGTTCATTCTCACACAGTTTGGCCAAAAATTAATTCCTCTTAAATGCTCTACTAAATTAGACACTCCCAGCATTGATTAGTTTTGATCAATGAAGAGACTATTTATGTTTCTATTTTGCGTAAAAGGAAAACCCTTTCATTGGAATATTTTTCTACGAAATTAAAAAGTAAAGCTCTGTGATTCTGGAGCTGATTTTTGTTTCTTCTTATAACGATCTCCTCCCAATCCCTGACAGTTTCCATGTACCAGGAAGGAAGGGGAAAGTGCTTTAAAAGTGGTTATTGTACACAATAACAGTATTTGAAAAATACGAAAGTTACAAAATGAAAAGAAACTCTTTCCAGCCTATTACTATAATCCCATTTCCACTCCCCACAGCAACCAAAGTTTACAAATTTCATGTTTGTCTAAACTTCCTATATAGTTGTTAAAATACTTCAAAATAATACATCCGTTCTCTTGATTCTTGATTAGCCAACTTTAGATACTATCTATTGTCGCCCTACTCTAAAAGATGAGGAATTTTGCCTTAAAATTTATTTCTTTGGAGGCACTTTTTTTTTTTGTTTTTGCCTTATTATATCTGCGCTTTTGGAACTTTTTGAAGTTTTTCTTCTTCCTCAACTCACAATGATATTCTCCTAAATCTTGTTGTATTAATTTTATAATTTTCAGTTTCATTTTTAGGTATTTATTTACCTGGTATCCACATTGTATTGGGTGGGATACTTATTGGATTGAGGTAGAACATTCTTTTTTTCCATATTTTTTTTTACCATATACTGAGTAGTCTCTCTTCCCCCATTGGTTTTTGTTCTGCCACCTTCATGATATGTATGTTAGATTCATATATATGTACATTTGTATGAATACGTAGGTTCATGCCTATGGATCTATCTCTGAGCTAATCCAATAGGTCCCACAGGTCTCTTCCATTCCTTGGTTTAATTGTCTGTGCTCACACTAGCACTCTGCCTTTTATACCTTTTATACCTAATTATACCAATTATTACCGTGGATTTGCAGTATGTTTTAATATCTGGAAAGACAAAAGCCACTCATTTGATCCTCTTTTGCAAAACTGAAGATGCTATTTTGCCCTATGAATTTAAGAATAATTTTATTGAGTTATGCAGACATCCCAGCTGGAGTTTTTATTAAGTTTGCATTGATTTTATAGATTAATCTGATGAGAACTGACATCTTGTCACCACATTTAAGAACTTAAGAGCATGAAATAGATTTTCCTTTATAAAATGTAGTAAAGTTTAAAATTTTTCCCTATTAAGTCTTGGAACTTAGTGTTTTAAAATTTCATTCCTGTGTATTTTATAGTTTTGCAGCTATTGTCACTAACAGCTTATTTTTAATTAGGTTTCCTAGTTAGTTATTGCTTTTACAGACTAATGCTGTTGGTTTTATAAGGTGATATTTTATTTTACAACTTGCTGAAATCTCTTATTAATTCTAATTTAATTTCATTCCATTCCATAAAGTGACATTTTTTTTTCTCTTCTCTTTCTTTCCATTTCTTATTTCTTTTTCTTTCTTGACAAAGTTGGCTAGGCCTACCTATTTTAAATCTTAATGGTCATGGCATGATATATGTGTCTATACTTTCTCCCTTAAGTATGACGATTACTGTAGGTGTTAGTATGGAATGTTTATTGATTTAAGGAAATTTTTTCTTATTCCTAATTAGTAAGATTTTTAGTTTTAAATTGCAAGTGTTGGATTTTTCCAGTCTATTCCTAGGCAGGCTCTATTGCCTCCCCTACAACATAAACATAAAATGATAAAAATACCACCCCGTCAATACTCTTCACTATTCCCAGTGTCCTTCTAAATCTGTCATCTTCAGATTACTTGCTTTTTCTTTCGTTGAGACACAGTCTTGCTCTGTCACCAGGCTAGAGTGTGGCGGCGTCATCATAGCTTACCGCAACCTCAAACTCCTGGGCTCAAGCAATCCTCCTTCCTCAACCTCCCGAGTTGCTGGGACTACAGGGGCACACAGCCACACCCAGCTAATTTTTCTATTTTTTATAAAGAAGGGGGTCTCACTCTTGCTCAGGCTGGTCTTGAACTCCTGATCTAAGGCAGTCCTCTGGCCTCAGCCTCCCAGAGTGCTAGGATTACAGGAGTGAGCCACTTGCCTGGCCCTTCAGATTACTTTTGCATTGCCAAAGTTATTTATATTATTTTTGGTAACTATAATGAACTCTTTCGTGTTTTTGCTTTTGGTTGATCGATCATAAAACTTGAAAATAATTCTTAAAATATTATGGTTTTAGAATAATTTCACTGTAGAACCAAGTATGATTGTGTCCCAAGATAAAAGAATATAATTTTATATCATTAAACCCTTCCTGCTCAAATGTGAAGTTGCAAGAGTCAAGTATTAACAAAATTATTTCTATTTTCTATGGTTTTCAATTATTTAATATCATTCCCTCTCTTAGATTTTTCCATGTTTATACAATGATTTTTATAATATGCTTTGTTTTCCTTGATTTCCTAATTGCATTTAAAAAATTTTATTTCTGTCAGAGACACATAACATCTTGAACAAATAATATCTTCCACATCTTAATTATCTATCTGTTCATTGGAATTCACATTTTTCCTTGAAAACGTTTTCTTCATTTTCACCACAAAAAATGATAAATATATGAATTAATGCATATATTACTTATCTTGATTTAGCCATTTTACAACATATACACATTTCAAAATATGTTGTACACAATAAATACATACAATTTTTGTCACATTAACATTTTAAAACTTTTAAAATTTCAAAAGAAAAAATTAAATGATAAATATGTATATTTTACAACAATAAATAAGAAATATATTAAAAAGTCAAAAAAATTTTAAATACATAAATTGGACTTCATCTAAATTTAAAACTGTTATGCTTTAAAGAATGCTATCAACAAGGTGAAAAGAAAACCTCCAAAGTGGAAGAAAATATTTTTAAGTCATACATATGATAATAGTCTAGTACAACAAATATATATTGAATTCTTATAACTCAAAAATTAAAACAAATATAGCCCAATTAAAAGTATACATAAAATTTGAATACATATTTCTCCGGAGAAAATATATGAATGGCCAATCAGCACAAAGAAAGAAGTTCAACATCATTAGTCATCAAGGATATGCAAATCAAAACCACAATAAGCAATCATTTTACATCCAGTAGGAGTGCTATAATCAAAAACACAGACAATTACAAATACTGGCAAGGACAGGGAGAAATTGGAACCTTCATATATTTCTGGTGGGTATGTGAACTGATGAATCTGCTTTGGAAAACAGTTTGGCAGTTCTTCAAAAAGTTACATATTGAGTTACCGTATGATCAAGCAATTCCAATTCTATTCCCAGGGATGCGTGTGTGTGTGTGTGTGTGTGTGTGTATGAAACATATGTCTACACAAAAACTTGTACATGAATATTCATATGAGCATCATTCATAATAGCCAAAATGTGGAAATAACCCAAATGTCCATCAACTGATGAATGCAGAAACAAATTGTGGTATATTCATACAAGGAATATTATTTACCTGTAAGTAAGAATGAGTATTGATTCATTCCACAATATGTGTGAACCTCAAAGATATTAATATTATGCTAAGTTAAAGAAGTCAGACATAAAAGGCCACACATTATATAATTCCATTATAAAAAATATCCAGAATAAGCAAATTTTTAGAAACAGGAAATGTATTAGTAGTTGCCAAGCCTGGTGGTGGAGGGAATGGGAAATTGGGGAGTGACTCCTAATTTTTATGAGGTTTATTTGAGGGGATGAAAATATTCTGGTGTTAGATAGTGGTGATGGTTGAAAAACTTGTGGTTACACTAAAAAGCACCGAATAGAACAGCTTAAAAACATAAGTGTTTGTAAATTATGGCTCAATAAAAAAAGAACAAAAAAAATGAAGATTATAAATGCTCAAAACTCAAAAACAGAAAAATTAATTGGGGGTGAGGAAAAAGAAGACTCAAATGTAAAAATGTTTACTGCAACTTTAATAAAGTAAAGGTGAAATATAGGTTGCAAATACAAAGGGTTGAATAACAACATATATTCTACTTGGTTTTGTTTTCAATGGGAAACAATGAAGTGTGTTCCTATTCTTAACTAATTAGGAAAATAGAGGGAAACATTGAATACATAAAAAAAAGAATGAGTTAATGGATGGAGTATGGCTTTGAGATTTTGAAAGGAGAAGAACACTGGTGGTATAAGTTTTAGCTTAAGAAAGAGATATTGCTTCTTTCTTTTATTTCAGAGTATTATGGGGGTACCAATGCTTTGGTTAAATAAATTGCCTTTGAACCACCCAGTCAAAGCTACAAGTATGCCCATCCCCCAGTCAGTGTGCACCACATCCCTTAGATGTAAGTCTACCTATTCCCTCCTCCACCCTCACACTTGCCTATAGCCTGATGAATGTTGCTTACATATGGGCATATAATTTTTGATCAATTCATACCAATTTAATGGTGAGTACATGTGGTGTATGTTTTTCCATTCCTGTGATACTTCACTTAGAAGAATGGGCTCCAGCTCCATCCAGGATAATACAAGAGGTATTAGTAAACCATTTTTTTTAATGGCCAAGTAGTACCGCATGGTATACCTATACCACATTTTATTAATCCACTCATGGATTGATGGGCACATGGGTTGTTTCCGCATCTTTGCAATTGTGAATTCTGCTGCCATAAACATTTGAGTGCACATGTCTTTTTTATAGAATGTCTTCTTACCCCTTGGGTAGGTACCCAGTAGTGGTATTGCTGGACCAAATGGTAGTTCTACTATTAGTTCTTTGAGTTATCTCCATACTACTTTCCATAGAGGTTGTACTAGTTTGCAGTCCCACCAGCAGTGTATGACTGTTCCTGTCTCTTCACATCCATGCCAACATTTGTTGTTTGGAGACTTTTTGCTAAAAGCCATTCTCACTGGAGATAAGTGATATCTCATTGTGGTTTTGATTTGCATTTCCCTGATGATTAAAGATGTTGAGCATTTTTTCATATGTTTGTTGGCCATTAGTCTGTCTTCTTTAGAAAAGTTTCTGTTCATGTCCTTGGCCCACTTTTTAATGGGGTTTTTTGATTTTTTCTTGCTGATTTTCCTGATTTCTATACAGATTCTCATTATCAGCCCTTTACCAAATGTATAGCATGCAAATACTTTTTCCCATTCTGTAGGTTGTCTATTTGCTCTCATGGTAGTTTCCTTAGCTGTGCAGAAGCTTTTTAATTTGATCAGGTCCCATTTATTTATTTATTTTGTTGCTGTGACTGCTTTTGGGGTCTTCTTCATAAATTCTTTTCCTATGCCAATGTCTATAACAATTTTTCCAACATTTTCTTCTAGAATGTTTATGGTTTCATGCTTAGGTTTAAGTCTGTTACCCATTGTGAGTTGATTTTTGTGAGTGGTGAAAAGTGCATTTCTTGTTTCAGTCTTCTACATATGGCTACTGAATTTTCCTGGCACCATTTATTGAATAGGGATTCTTTTCCCAAGTGCATGTTTTGTCTGCTTTGTCAAAGATTAGATGGCTATATGAGGATAGTTTTACGTCTGGGTTCTCAGTCCTGTTCCATAGGTCTATGTCTCTGTTCTTGTGCCAGTGCCATGCTGTTTTGGTTCCTATAGCCTTGTAGTATAGCTTGAAGTCTGGTAAATTGATGCCTTCCAATTTATTCTTTTTGCTTAAGGTTGCTAAAATAATTCTACACTTAGTATGGAGCCAGAGAAGACCCTGAATATCCATTGCTTCTTCTAAAATTGGAGGAAAGGAGAAGAGGATAGACCAGAGTATAAAAGTTACAGAGAATACTTTGTTGAAAATTGAAATTCTCATTTAATGGATATTTTTTCTACCTTAAGTGTTAAAGTTTTGTACTGAGAGTGAGAATGGGTGTTGGATAGGAAGCTTGAAGAGAGTGGGAAAAGTTTATAATAATTATTTGGGCTAACTTCAAAAGGAAATGATTAAAGAAAAGTAAAAGATTGATAAGCAGCTTCAAGCAGGTCTGATGTGACAGCTATTATTTGGAGGGAAAACAAAAACTTGAACAGAAGCTAAGCTGCACATTTGCACAACTTTCAACACCTAAGCTCCCTGACATAGGAAAAGAGAAGACTAGTCTTAAGCCTGTTCCAAATTTGGTGATTTGTAAGATAGGCATGATAGAAAGGACAAAATGGTGAGGAACTGAGGGTGCTAGTCAGAGAATACGTCTGTGATTGACCATTGGATCCAGACTATGAGAAAGTAAATTCAGTTCAGAGTTGATGCACTAAGAGAAGCTTCCATAATCAGTGCACAGAAAATCACAATAGTCTCCAAGAGCAGGTGTAATTGGAAAGAGTGAGCTGGAAATAAAATAGAAGGTTGTGATCGCATAGTAGGATACTGTACTTTAGAAGTCCTGTGATGTAGCCATGGGAGAAGGCTGCTGAAATCCAGTACATGTAAATGTTTGGGAGGTCAAAGGTCTGTGAGGAAATTGAGTGGTTTATGTACTTTAAAATCATTCAAATAAATGGAAAAACTAGAGACACAGAGGAAAATTGATAAATAAAGAAGAATATCATTTAGATTGACAGATCATAATCACTGCCACCACCATCATCATCTGGGAAACCTTAATGTAGCTCTTACTAGGTACTATTTTAAGCATTTTACTGTTGTTATGTTATAAAATCCTTAGAATCTCCCTATTAGAAATATTATTGGCACTTTATACATGAGAAATCTGAGACACAGTCATATTAAGTAACTTGTCTAGAGTCACACTGCTAATAAGTAATGAAACTGGTATTGTAGTACAAATAATCTGATTTCATAATTCATGTTATTCACTACTACACTATGGTACATGGACATTGACAAAGAGGGGCAGAGAATGCAATACCTGGATTATTAACAATATAGAACATGAAGTATGTGAGCCATGAGATTAGTAACAGCCATTTGAAAAAGCCACAAGTGAAATGGTGTTCTTTGAAAAGATCTGATTTTCAATTATGACAGGTAATTCGTAGCAGAGAAGGTTGATGCCCCACCGATATCCCCTGGGTACTCACAATTTTCTAATATGCTGACAACTTTCTGCTGAAAGCAGCTATGACTCTTTGCCTTAGGACTTTCTGAGGCCATGAGCATGGGGAACAACTCTTTTGGTAGGCAAAAGAATGGCCCCCCCAAATATGCTCACATCTTAAATTCAGGAACCTGTAACTATGTTAGGTTAAATAAATAAGGGGAAATAACTTTTCTAGTCAGCTAACCTTGAGATGGCCAGATGATCCTAGATTATCTGGGTGAGCCCAATGTAATCATGAGGGCCCTTTTAAGTGGATGAGGAAGGCAGAAGATAGAGAACCAGAGAGAAGGCGGTGTTAAAAGAACTTGATATTTCTGGCTTTGAAGGTGGAGAAAGGGCAGGCACTATGAACCTTAAAGGCAGGCCTCCAGAAGCTGGAACATGCAAAGAAATATATTCTCCTCTAAAGACACCAGAAGGAAATGCAGTCAGGCTGACATCTTGATTTAAGTTCATTGAGACCTATTTTAGACTTCTGACCTACAGAATTGTAAGATAATAATAATAATAGTAATGACAATAGTAATAAATTTGTTTTGTATAAGCCACTAAGTTTGTGGTGATTTGTTAAAGCAGCCAGGGAAAACCAATACAACACTAAAACAGCAAGGGACGGGAATTGGAAGATGAACATCCTAGGTTTCCAACTTGTTGTATGGAACAAATGAAATGAGCTCTACACAGCCTCCCAGAGAGCCCTAACAAGATAACAAGATTGAGGTCCATTTAACCACACCCTGACCTGCTAATTAAAATATTCTGTGTTAACTTTCTTCCTTTCTCTGTCTTATTTCTCTTCTCCCTTACCGGTACTTCCTGGGATCACTTTCCTAACAAACAACTTGCACTAATCCATGGAACGGACTACCCCTGGGGGAACCCAACCTAGGATAGAGATTAAAGAAAAGCTTTACGAAATTCAAGAGGATGTAGGGGCCATTTTTTCTTACGAAGTGAGAGTTTCCATTGGAAAGTGCCTGGAAGGAGGACTTCAAAGGGCTTATGAGCCACATTTGTAGGACATTTAGAGTGATACAAGTTTTGGTCAAATTTTTCAGGCATATGGATAGTGCTTATTCATTTGTTAAAACATAACTATTGAAGCGAAATTAGCTTTCAAAATATATTAATGTAATGTTGTCTTATCTGTTAAACATCACTGAAATGGTCACTATGTGATTTTCATGAAAATAAATTAAATTTAGTTTTAATTAAACTGTCCTTTTGAACTTTGGACACTGCAATGGAAAGTGAATTGTATAATTATATACTTCAATTCACCATCTTTCTAAATTTTATTTAATTATGTAAATCCTAATTTAAAATACCTTCACACTAAAAATGCACATGTATCTGGTATTTAGATGAAAAACTAAATATTAAACCCATTTTCTACCATGCAGATACACTACTTGATTTATATCAACAATTACATCCTAATAAGTTAATATCATCTCTCTATAGGCCATGTAAGAGTTTTGGTTTAAGTGGAAACTAGAATGTTTATAGTAGCACAATTCACAACTGCAAAGATGTGGAAACAACCCACGTGCCCATCAATACATGAGTGGATTAGTAAAATGTGGCATATGTATACCATGAAGTTCTACTGTTCTGATCGTTATTATTCACTTCCTTCTCCTTGTTTTGGATTTATTTTGTTCTTCTTTTTCTAGGATATTGAGGTAGGAGCTCAGATTATTTTTTTCAGACTTTCTACCTTATCTAATAAGTATTTAGTGTTATAAATTTTTTTCTTAGTACTTACCTATATCTCACAAATTTTGATATGTTTTATTTCATTTCATTCAATTCAATGTTTTTCTTTTTATTAGTTGAGACTTCCCCCTTAATCCATGAATTATTTAATTATTTACATGTGTTCTGTTTAGCTTCCAAGTGTTTGGATTTTTGTTTGTTTGTTTGTTTTGCTTTTATTTATTTATTTATTTATTTATTTTTAATTGGGGGAAAACTACAAAGTATTTACAGGACAATGTTTACAGTCACAATTTGTAGTGAGCTGATTTCCCAAAATATATTACCACTCAAGTTGACTTATCTTGTTACATTCAAAAATCTACTCTGTCAAAGTAGTCCAGAGAGTACATACACAGTGCTCCAACTGTATCTACGTACAACCAACACTCCATTTTAAGTGTACAATTAAATGATTTTCAGTGAATTTACCGAGGTGTACAGTTAATCACATGAATCAGTTTTTGAGGAATTCCTTTCCCCTATTGAGACCCCTAAAGGAGATTTAATACTTAAAATTTCTTACAAGCCTTTGTTCATGTTATTCCTGCTCTTTGTAATACTCTCCATCTTTTTTTTTTTTTTTTTCTGCCCTCTCCTCACTCCTTCCTTTCTCTGATGAAATCCTACTTATCTTTCAGGATAACTTAAATCTTACTTTATCTAGGAAGCTTTGTTAGCATCCCTAAGTGAAGTTCAGTGCCGTATGCCCTAGGCTGCCTCTGAATTTTTAGTATACTCCTGTCATAGCACTTACCTCATGTATGGTTACATGGCTGTCTGCCTCATGCATGTGGAAATATGGCTGGAGAAATAGGTAGAGCCTAGAAAAGAAACTGTGAGGATGTGAGCAAGAGCAGTATAAGTGGGGATGGAGAAGAGATGACAGATGAAGGAATACTTAGCAGATAAAATTAGTGACACTTGGTTATTGGTTGAATACGAGGGATAAGGAAGGCAGGAAGGATAAACCATGTTTCTTATTTAGATTATGTGGTTTATGGTGTTTCCAAATTAAACAGGGAATGTGAGAGGAGGAACAAGTTCAGGTGATAGGATGATGGGCTTGGTTTGAGGTATAGTGAGTTTAGCTCCACAGGAACCTCAAGGTGGATATGTGCAGGAATTGGACATATGGCTGTTAAACTCGGGAAATGAGTAGGTCTTCAGCATGCCTAGGTAGTATTTTAAAAATCAGAAAGGGTAAGACTGTGAATAACTACTAAGGACAGAATCCTTCTTTATACTGATGTTTAAGGAACATGAAGAGGAAGATACACACTTGTGTGAGAAACACGGGAAAAAAAATGACAAAAAGAGAACCAGGAGAGAAGAGTGTGAAGCTATGACTGTCAAGGGTATTTAGAGTTTCAAGAAGAAATTGGAGGGCCATGTTAGCTGTAGTAGAGAAGTCAAACCAAAACAGACTCTGTCTGTAGTCCCACCTACTCAGGAAGCTGAGACAGGAGGATGGCTTGAGCCCGGGAGTTCGAGGCTGCAGAGAGCTATGATCACACCTGTGAATAGCCACTGCATCCCAGCCTGGGCAATATAGAGTAGTGACAGTTGTATCTCTTTATAAAACAAAAACTATGTACTAAATCTTTATCACTCTTTTTACAACCATACTTAACTCCCTTACTCCCCTTTTCAACCCCACTTCTCCAACCACATTGGCTTCAATTTCATAGAGAAATTTGAAGTCATCAGGCACAAACTGTCCTAATTGTGTCCTCCCTTCGTCCTCCTTTACAAACTTACCACCATGCTTATCTACCCTTTCCCACTCCTTGTAATCTCAAGACATTCAAGCCAGCTCTTCTACTAATGCCATTGATACCAAGAGTTGTCTACACTTTGTTTATACCTTTTCCCTTTTTATGGTTTCTTTTCCCAGTATTCCATGAAAATTTTTCTCAGTAAAACTGGTTACCATTTGAAATTTTAGTGGATGAGACAGAAGGGAGAACTTAGTACAAAGTGTTGAGTATTGAATACAAGGAAGGGGAGTGTCAACACAAATTGCAGATAGTGGTCACTGATGCAAGTGAGGGAGATAACCCCCAGTTCTCCCCAGGGAAGTTAGGACATTTATGTGGACCAAATTCAGGTACTTTTCCTGATGCTTTTTCATTTTGGAAGCCATATTGAAAGTATGACTCCTACCTGTCCTCCTTCTGTAGAATGCTAGCAATTGAATCTTTACTATAGACGTAGAAATGAGCCAGTTCCTGCAATAAAGAGAGTAGACACATGAGATTTCATTCATTTGTTCATTCGTGCAGAAGTATTTCTCAAATGTCTGCTATGTGCTATGCTCAGGGTTAGGTGCTGGGAATATAATGGGAATCAAATTACATAGTTCTTATTTTCAGGGAGTTTATAGTACAGTGATTTGGTTTTTATTTGCTTGTTTATATCTAACTTATTTGTTTAACTAATTTTACTTTTCTCCCCCCCTTTAGTATCCTCTTTTATATGGACTGATTCTTATTGCCTGCTGGTGTTCTCTAGTTTGCCTAAGTAGAATTTACTTGGGAATGCACTCCATTCTGGTAAGGAAAACATTGTGTTCTTAATGCTTTATTTTTTATGACATTGACAGGCAATTTTATAATTTTTAATTATTTGCAAGCTTACATGAAACCTAAATGAGAAAATATAGTTATTGTCAGTCTTCTACCTTTGTTAGATGCTTTATGAAGTATTAATATAGTAATCATGTTTTCATAGAAACAGTTTCCAGCAATCACAACAGCAGCCTACATTATATACTCAGGATAACATTTCTTCCTCATTCCAGTCTCAGCTTTATTTTCCTTTGCAGTCTCTTCTATTCCTTTCCTATCATCAAGTCAAAACCAACAATGTGAGTATGGAAACCGAAGAGAGCTCTTAAGGATCATTGAAGACTTTGTGACTAGACACTAAGCGAATTTAAACTATCTTGGTGCCATTTGTATTTACATATTAAACTCTACTTTTCTTCTTATCTTGACCAAATCACTCCAATAGCTTTGTAATTAGTAGCCGTACTTTCAGTTTGACACTGCCCCATTCAGTATTCAGTCTGCTGTTTAGTAGACTTTCCAAAATACAATTATGATGCCATACTGAATTACTTATGTGTCCCCAAATGCAAAGGGTGTTTCTTACCTCCATAAACTTCAGGAGTGCTATAACCTTTGCTTTGTTTGCCTTAACCATCCTGTTCATTCTTCAAGACTCACCATAAATGTTCTTAGCCCCTTGCCCATCTTTACTTTCTCAGAACTGGTGAGGCAGCCCTTCTCTCACTTACCCTAAGTTGTGATTGCTTTTTTCCTTATCTATCACCTTCACTAGACTGTAAGTTCCTTGAGAACAGTAACTCTATCCTCACATGGAAGGTGGAGTTTCTGAAAGCATCTATGAACATATTGTGTATTATCAGGTAGATAAAGGATCAGGAAAAAAGATAGAGAAATATGAACTAGTTCATAGAATCCTAAAATTTCCAGAAGTCCCAAACACTATTTTTTTTTTTTTTTTGAGACAGAGTCTCACTCTGTTGCCCGGGCTAGAGTACCGTGGCGTCAGCCTAGCTCATAGCAACCTCAAACCCAAACACTATTTTAATAAACAAATTCTTTGCGTTTGACTTTTTGTAGTTATTTATATTTAATACAAATTGTGAATTTACATACAATTCTGACTAATTTTTACATTTTTATAAACAGAAGTGTCATATTTTTATGTGAAATCTAATATTTGTCATAAGAAAATCTTATTTCTTCTCTGTGACTTGTTAAAGTTACTCCCTTCCACCCCTAAAAGTTAGCAATACCACTTCTAAAAACTACCAAATGGTTATGCATCTTT
>CAUYRT010051195.1:0-19395 GCA_963574885.1 Lepilemur ruficaudatus
TAGAAGTCCTGCAGTAAAAACACTTGGATTTCATTGTTTCCCAAACTTTATATTCATGTAGCCTCCTTGTTCTCCCTAATAATTCCTACTAATTTATGAACAAACTTGGGACAATCTTGTTACTGTGTGGAATTAAAAAGAAATAGGGGTTGGGCATGGTGGCTTACACTCACATTTGTAATCTCAGCGCTTTGGGAGGCTGCAATGGGAGGATCACTTGAGGCCAGGAGTTCAAGACCAGCCTGGGCAACATAGTGAGACCCTCTTCTAGAAAAAAATTTAAAAAAGTAACTGAGTGCGGTGGTGTGTATTCCTGTAGTCCCAGCTACTGGGGAGGTTGAGGTAGGAGGATTGCTTGAGCCCAGGAGTTGGAGGTTGCAGTGAGCTGTGATTGCGCCACTGCACTCCAGCCTGGCGGACACAGCGAGACCCTGTCTCTAAAACAACAACAACCCCCCCCAACAGAAATAGGGTACGCTTTTGTAATTCAGAAGCTTAAAATCTTGCCACAATTTCAAGATTTGCATAGGACACTTTCAAGATGGTAAATGTATAACGCTAAGTTGAGTATAATTAAGAGCCAAAAATGTACTCTAGGGTTACATCTAGGAGGGGGAAAATGTTCATTTAGGTTAGATTCTTCAGGAAGATTTCATGACAAAAATGTGTCTTGAGATAGGTCTTGAAGGGTGAGTGATCAGATTTGAAGGAGTAATACTGGCCTGGGCTATCTAAATTGGTGAAGTAATTTATAGGTATTACTTTCTGTATTCACAAATACACCCTAGTTTAGAACACATGATATTGCTTCCTCAGTAACTACTTCTTGAATATGTTATATAATAATGCTTTTCAAATTTTAATGTGCACATGAATCACCTGGGGCTCTTTTTAAAAATGGTTGCTGATTCAGTAGGTGTGGGGGTGGTGAGAGTCCACATTTCTAATGAGCTCCTAAACAGATGATGCCAATGCTGTTTTCTTTCTATTGTTTTAGTAGAGATGGGGTCTCGCTCTTGCTCAGGCTGGCTTTGAACTCCTGACCTTGAGTGATCCGCCCACCTTGGCATTTGGAATAAGGAATGTCTTATTTGGAATAAGGAATGTCTTGGATTAGTAGTAGTTTAATGCACACTTTAACCTCAGGAGTCTATAAATATCTTAGGGTGGATGTCTGAGATAGTACAAAGAAAACTATATTATAAACGAAAGGACCAAAATTCTAGGGTTTTTTTTTTTGCTTTAATTCTGTCATTCATTTGTTAGCCATGTAACCTTGGGCTAGTTAGGTAATTTATCTTTGAGAGCTTTAGTATTAATATTTACTCTGTTAAAAAGCGGGATTCGAGGCCAGGTGTGGTGGCTCAGGCCTGTAGTCCTAGCACTCTGGGAGGCCAAGGTGGGCAGATCACTCAAGGTCAGGAGTTCGAAACCAGCCTGAGCAAGAGCGAGACCCCATCTCTACTAAAACAATAGAAAGAAATTAGCTGGACAACAACTAAAAAAAAAAAAATATATATATGTGTGTGTATATATATATATATATATATATATATAAATTAGCCGGGCATGGTGGCACATGCCTGTAGTCCCAGCTACTCAGGAGGCTAAAGCAGAAGGATTGCTTGAGCCCAGGAGTTTGAGGTTGCTGTGAGCTAGGCTGATGCCATGGCATTCTAGCCCATTATGGCCTGGGCAACCCAGTGAGACTCTGTCTCAAAAAACCAACAAACAAACAAAAAAAACAAGCTGACAGGCAGGATTTGAGAAGGCAAGGACTTAGGAAATTGAAATAATCCACTTTTAAAAACACTCATTTGTTTACGTATAGTGTGTTTATTGATAAAGGATTATTACATGATTGAATGACATCTTAAATGGTTCCCCCGACCCGACCCCGTCTACTGAGATAGTTTGAAAGTAACCAGCTTTTCTTAGGAACTTAACCTAACAAGTGCTTGTGTATGTTACTAACATGTTTGTTATCCTTAATTATAGACACTCTCATGTTTTGATTTCTTTATTTTTTTTATTTTTTTTTTGCATTTTCTGGCATCATGTTTTAATTTCTAATTGTTTTGCCTTTTGTGTCCTTTAATAACTGTGTGGTCTTGTGGCTTTAAAACTAATTCATGGTAAATTATAGTACAGAATAAAATTAGAAATTGTTGTTCTTAGAAAAAATTTTTAGTAAGTGAATGATGTGTCTGTAGAATACACTTGGACACCTTTAATCATATAAGTATTTCTTATGCTTGCTTCCTAGTAGCTACATTTTGACTAATTACTTGTGTAATGTAGTTGTCTTGCTTTGGGAAAGCATAGAAATGTGTAGTTATGAAATGGATAGTTTTTATGTATTTTTCTTAAAAGAAATTTAAAAGAAAGAAATCTTAAAAGAAATTTGTAGCATTAAAAGGAAACTAGATTTTCTCAAATATTTTTATATGGTAGTGCATTGAAGATGATCATATATACCTTTGAAATTCTGATCTAGAATGTCAAGTGATAATTTATAAAGCATTAGCATATGAATTAAATATTCTGTAAAGAAAAGATTAATCTTCCCTTACCTGTCTTCCCCATCCCTCCTAGCATCCAAGGAATTGGAAGGTGGAAAGGAGGGTGTTGTGCAGAGTCAGTGACCTTGCTGTAGTCTGAGGACATGGGGCTGGGGAGGGGCATGATAAAAGTATGATGGTGGAAGAGGACTCTGGTTGAGGGTTGGTTACATTGAATGAATAAATTAAGTGAAAGAGCAAATAAATGTATTGAAGGTAATGGAAGCTGGGTTTCTTACCTAAAAGGGTTTACAGACATAGAACGGGAAAGGATAGAAATTAAAGGTGTGGGATTGGAATTAGAAGTATTGGTGTAAGCCCTTTTCTTTTTCATTATTTATGCTCATATACAGAAATAGGTATAGATGTGTATGTTTACATGTATATGTATGTGTGTATGTGTATGTATATATTTCTTAGCTCTGTCTGCTTAGAGGGCTTAATAGCAGTGAAACCCCAGTAACAGTGAACACACCTGGTAGTGCCCATAACTAGGGCTCCTTGGAGAAATGGCTAATCCTAGGTCCAGAGAGGGAAAAGTACAAAATTAGCCTAGGAAATTCTGTTGTTCTAGAATGTAAGGAAGTACTGAAAATGATGGGGATGTGTCAGAAGATACAAAATCACCTTGAAGGGTCTCCCGCTAGCCAAATCTCACATGATTTGAGTAACAAAATAAATAAGGAGAGTAAGGGATTATAACCTATAGAATAAAATAAGAATCCATGAGTCCATACTGATATAAATATAAATGAATAAATGAGTTGGGAGGACAGGGAAAGCTCTTCTTTAAAGTAAAAAATATAAAAGGACAGATGGACTTAGATAATCACCATCATAGTGATATTTGATAATGGTTAGAGTAGTCAATGAATGCTAAGGCTGGTGGGTGGAGATTTGATGAGGAACAGGATATTGGTGAATTATCAGAATAATTCCCCACAATATATAATCAGGTACAAAGGGAAAAATAATGACTTTACAGTGGAGAAACCTGGCAAACATCAACTTGACCAGGTGATCAGGGTTAACATCCCTAGGGATGGGAAGGATAGGTATAGTGTATACAATAGCGTCATTTTTCTATATTCCTTCCAGGAATGTGTGGCCTGAATCTTATTATGAGAGACATCAACTAGACCCAGATTGAGAAGTCATCCTAGAGAATGAAAGGCCTGTACACTTTATAGCCAAGGGCATGAAAGAAAGATCGGGAAAGACTGAAGCACTGTTCTAGATTGAAGGATACTGAGGAGATCTGATAACTAAAAGCAATATGTGTTCCTGGATAGTATCCTGGACCTGAAAGAGAGAGCGACATTGTTGGGACATTTGGTAAAATTTGAATGTGTTTGTGGATTGGCTTTGTGTTATACCAATGTTGATTTTCTGATTGGGAGAATTGTATGGTGGTAATGTAGCAAAGTATCCTTGTTTTGGGAGGTACATGTACTGGAGTGTTTAGGAGGAGATGAGGCATCATGTCTTAGAAAGACATATATATGTGTGTGTATGTGTATATATATGTGTAAGTGTATATATGTGTACATACACATATACCAAATGCCCACCTTTTCTTGAAACTTTTTCAAAATAAAAACAAGAAACTAAACATACTTTTCTGATTATACATTTAATATTTCTAACTTTCTTGTTTCTATATTTACAGATTATTACATTTTACTATATTTGTAGTGTGATTTATTCAGTAAATTATTGCTTGAAAAAATACTGTGCTTGATTAGTTAAGAATATTAGAAATTCTATTTTCTTAATAGGAATAATAAATACATTTTTAATGTTGTCTTTCAGAAAGCTGAAGTTGATGGTAGTTTAAGTGATAGCCACGTATCTCCTCCAGCCAAACGCACTTTGAAACAACCTGATTCTGTTTGCAAAGACAAATCAAAATCACGAAGTACTGGTCAGCGAGAGGAATGGAACATATCAGCTGGACAGGCCAGGTGAGAAAGGAGAACTTGTTGATTGTTTTTTCATAAATTATTTGATGTGATTTAGGGCTGATATTAATGTTAATTTTCTAACTGGTAAAACAACTAGTTGCATAAATACTTATAAGTAAATTGTATTAAACTTACTTTATAATTTTTGTATGTAATTTTATATTCTCCAAATATGCTATATTTTTGTTTTATAAAGATATATGGTATGTAATAGAAAATATGATTACTAAAATAAGGATTTTGATAGGTCTTGAATATGCATACATATTTATAGTCATGAAAGTTTAAATAAAACATAGAATTATAGTTTTTATTTGAAAGTAAAATCTCTTTCTAAGGTATTGAATATTCCACTTGATTTGATATGCTAAAATATAATGAAATTGTGATTACTTTTTAAAGAAACCTTTTAATCTGTTTTCAACTTAAATTTGCTTTTTGTCTGGTTCAATATGTAAAACTTAATTTTAATCAGTTTCAAAGTAAATGGCAATAATTTAATGTAGCTAGGATAGGCACACACATACATAGAAAAGATTTGAACATTGAAATCAGAATGTTTAGCTTCTGTTTTCTTTAAAGTCTTTGATGTAGAAGTGCTAATGATGGATGACTACAAACAAAAATAAGAGGGAGAGCCTTTGTTTTCTTCCCTTTAAGCAAGTATGTAAAAATGTTTTGATTTTTTTATGTGTAGGTAAATTCTGGATACTGTTACTCTTTTTTTTTTTTCTTTCTGGAGACAGAGTCTCTCTATTGCCCCAGGTAGAGTGCAGTGGTGTCATCACAGCTCACCCAACCTCAAACTCCTGGGCTCAAGCAATCCTTCTGCCTCAGCCTCCCAAGTAGCTGGGACTACAGGCATGCACCACCATGCCTGGCTAATTTTTTCTATTTTTGGTAGAGAGAGGGTCTTGCTCTTGCTCAGGCTGGTCTGGGACTGTTGACCTCAAGTTATCCTCCCACCTCAGCCTCCCAGTGCTAGGATTACAGGTGTGAGCCACTGCCTGCCAGCCTGGATACTGTTACTCTTTAATGAAAAAAGTCTTTGGAGTTATATAGACTTTGACAAGCCTCATACATTTACTAGTTCCTAAGGAGTCTGTACTTATTAAGAATATATTCCATAAGAGGTACCACTTCCTTTTACATTTTTTTATGTTTTTTATTTTGCATTGTCTGAGAGCCAAGTAGCAAAATACATGAATACATATATACTATGATATAGTCTGTTGATTTTTTTTTTTCTTCCCACACTCATACATCTGTGAGCTGAAACAGGTCTGGATCATTATAATGACATTACTTAAAATGAGTGCTATCATTTAATTACACTTCTAAACTTGATCTACCTGTTGTAATCTGTATCCTGCATTTACTAAATGAGTGAATCAGACTTCTTTTTCTGGTTTTGAACTCTTGACGTGAAGCAATCCTCCCACCTCGGCCTCCCAGAGTGCTAGGATTACAGGCGTGAGCCACCATGCCCGGCCCAGACTTCTTTTTCTGTATAAATGTTCCTGAAAAAATATTCTTTTAGTGTTAAAATTTGACCTTTAACTGTAAGGTGATTAGAATAGTTTATTCAAGTGTGAGTATGTCATACATTAGATTTCCCATATCTTATCCACCCAGAAGGCCTTTATGTAAATTGATCTTCATCATGTCTTTCTTTTAAAAAGTCTTCAAAAATTTTGGGACTCGAGTGAGGGAGATAGTTACGCTTCCATTTAGGTATCTTAGAGTGTGATATTCCTTTTTTTAAAAAATAAGACTGGGGGCGGTGGCTCATGTAATCCTAGCACTCTGGGAGGCCGAGGTGGGCGGATTGCTCAAGGTCAGGAATTCAAAACTAGCCTGAGCAAGAGCGAGACCCCGTCTCTACTAAAAATAGAAAGAAATGAATTGGCCAACTAAATATATATAGAAAAAAAAAAATTAGCTGGGCATGGTGGCGCATGCCTGTAGTCCCAGCTACTCGGGAGGCTGAGGCAGAAGGATTGCTTGAGCCCAGGAGTTTGAGGTTGCTGTGAGCCAGGCTGACGCTACGGCACTCACTCTAGCCCAGGCAACAGAGTGAGACTCTGTCTCAAAAAAAAAAAAAAAAAAAAATACATTTGAATAAAAAGCATACATAATGAATACTAATAAATTTACTATTTCTGCTTTGACAGAAGGATAATGGTCACACAATTTAAAAAGTTTTTTGAGTTAATTCATCTAGATTTCTAGATGAGTAAGTGCTACACAATTAGAATTTTTTGGTGTTTTAGATGGCCTGAAAATAAAATGCTATTTGACCTATTAGATTCAACAGAATTGAATTTTAAGGAAAATTTTTAGTTAAAAATATTTTAGATTTGAGATAATGTAAATACAAAAATCAGGAATTATTTGGAGGCTTGTATTTGTTTTTATGTCATGAACCGGAGAATCCTGATTCCTTTATTTTGGTAATTTAAGCTCTAATGAGCATTTCAATAAGATAAAATTATTGAAATTCTTCACAAAAAAAGTGTTAAAAATAATAATTCATGTGGAAGAAAATTGAATATACATATAAATTAGTATTAGCTATGAAAAATAATGAATTTTTTTTTTGTTTTTTTGGGAGGCAGAGTGTTGTTCTATTGCCTGGGCTAGAGTGCAGTGGCATCGTTGTAGCTCACTGCAGCCTCAAACTCCTGGGCTCAAGTGATCCTTCTGTTTCATCCTCCTGAGTAGTTGGGACTACAGGTGTGTGCCACCACACTTCGCTAATTTTTAAAAATTTTTTTGTAGAGATAGGGTCTCACTATATTATGCAGACTGGTCTGGAACTTCTGACCTCAAGTGATCCTTCTCCCTCAGCCTCCCAAAGTGCTAGGATTTCAGGCATGAACCACTGCTTCTGGACTGAAAGAGTAGTGAAAATTGTAAAGAAATTTGTAAAGACCCTAAATTCTTTAAAGAAATTGCTGTTGATTGGTGAAATACTTTTTCATTTTAGAGATAGATATTTGGATGAAGATAGAGGTAAAAGTGGACCTAGAACTTCTGAGTATTCATAAGTAATTTGAGATAGATTATGAATTATCTTTTGAGGAGAAATCTGGGTTTGTATCTTTGAATGCCTGCGTTTATCAACATTTTTATGATTGATATTTGTAAAATGAGGATTTTTTTTGATCAAAAACCTTTTTTTTATTTTTTATAACTAAGATAAGACTTGAATGATCAAAAACCTTTTAAAATATATATTTTTTATCTTTCAGGTAGGAATTCACAAATACACATCCTGACATCTTTTGAGTATACAATCCCATTTCATTGACTTTTGTCTGCTGATACTTATTTAGCCACTAGCTAGTCTATTTAGTCATTTATTTCACCTGGGTGCCGTGTGTAGGCGTGGGTGTGAGTGTGATGTTGAGGGAGGCAGCCTGGACAATGTAGCATGGTTTGATGTTGCTAGAATAATAGAAAGGCATACTCTAAGATACAGACAAATTCAATCTTTGATACGACTGACTTTACACTTCAGTATAGCACGCTTGAAAACTTCCTTTTGTGATCAGGTGATGAGGAAGTACTCAGGTAAGGTAGAAGTATAACCACCTGTGTTGAACTGCTGAGGCACATTAGAATTGCTGCGTAGTAGTGGTTGAGTAAGATCTGTCAGAATGGGGCTTTTTCTGAATTGAGATTTAGAACCCACATAAATCACTAAATGACTTGGATTTATATGGGAAATGGAGAATAAGTAATGATTTTTAAATCTGGTATTGTATTGGTGTGTGCCCCAGATAATTAGAGCTGTAGAAAATTCTAAAGTAATAATCATCTAATGTAAAGTGAAACTGTCTCCATTTAAAAAATTCAGGAAACAGAGATACAGAGAAAAATCCCCCAACCACTTCCCTTTTAAAAAATAAATAAAGGAGCTTTCTTTTCATAAGGGATTTATTGGAGGATTCACTTAAGCAGTGAACATTTTAAGTGAGTAACTTTTGGGAATATTGATACACAGGGACTTTATTTTTTAAACTCATGAAGTAAAAACAGCAGGGACTTTTAGGCTCATATGTTATAGTTTAGGCTGGCCGACCTTTAAAATCTCCCCTTTTTAAAAATTTTTATTTATTTATTTGTTTTTTTGAGACAGAGTCTCATTCTGTTGTGCGGGCTGGAGTGCCGTGGCATAAGCCTGGCTCACAGCAACCTCAAACTCCTGGGCTCAGGTGATCCTCCTGCCTTAGCCTCCCAAGTAGCTGGGACTACAGGCATGCTCCACCATGCCTGGCTAATTTTTTTAAAATATATATATATATATTTTTTAGTTGTACAGCTAATTTCTTTCTATTTTTTTAGTAGAGATGGAGGTCTCACTTTTGCTTAGACTGGTCTTGAACTCCTGAGCTCAAACGATCCTCCCGCCTCTGCCTCCCAGAGTGCTAGGATTAAAGGCGTCAGCCACGATGCCCAGCCTAAAATCTCAATATTCTCTCTTTATATACCAAAATATTTCATGTTCTGTCTCCTTTTTATAAAGAGAAGTGATAATGGTGAAATGTGACAGTGATCTATGACTGTAAGGTAATTGGAACAATTGAAGAACAAGTTTTGTTTCCTTAGAACAGATCTTCCATTAGCAATAAAATATTATAAAAGCTAAGTAAACATTGTCTTCATCAGAGCACAGAAAAAGCTTAATGTGCTTGATGTTCCCACTGTTCAGAAAAGTTGTTTTCTTTTTTTTAAGAGACAAGGTCTTACTCTATTGCTCAGGCTGGAGTGCAATGGCACAATCACAGCTTACTGTAAACTCCAACTCCTGGCCTCAAGTGATCCTCCTGCCTCAGCCTCCCAAATAACTGGAACTACAGGCGTGCACCACCATGCCTGGCTAATTCTTAAATTTATTTGTAGAGATGGGGTCTCACTGTGTTGCCCAGGCTGATCTGGAACTCCTGTTCTCAAGCAGTCCTCCCTCTTTGGCCTCCCAAAGTGCTGGGTTTACAGGTGTGAGCAACTGCACCCAGCCCATTGTGGAATGATTTTAGGGTCTACATCTTATTCTTTTGAATAATTTAAGTAATGATATAAAATTTCAGCCATTTGGCTTTATGTACAGCCAAAATTCGTTTTGCATCAGGACTTGTGAATAAACTGATCAAACCCAGTTAATGCTATTTTGGGTACAAAGCCAAAGTATATTTATGAAGTAATAAAACTGATTTTTCTATGTGGTTTTAAATGGATTTTTAAGGGTGATTCTAGAGAATTTCAGAAATGCATTGTGGAGCGGTAACATTGTTGGAATAAATGTATTACATCAATTTTGTTACTTTATAATCACACTCATATGCCTGGAGAATCATGTACATTGTATATACAAAGGCACTAAAAATGAAATGTTCTCCAAGAGATAGTAAATTAGGATAAGATTTTTTTTGTTGTTTTCTGTGGGAAAGGAGGACTGGAATTTTTTGGTTTTGTTTTTTGACAGTCAGAAGCTACATGATAGTTTGAATTTTTTTGATAGCTTGTAGTCAACTGTGACCTTTACTGGGCAGGGGTGTTGTGTATACAGTACATTTATAATTTAACATGAAGAGTGCTGTAATAACCAAAAACGTTAGAATGTTTTAATTAAAAATTTGTGTAAACCACATAGATAGAAGACAATCATATATATTTGCTATCTTTGGAATGTCCTTCTCTTAGTGTTTTTTTTTTTTTTTTTTTTTTGAGACAGAGTCTCACTCTGTTGCCCGGGCTAGAGTGCTGTGGCATCAGCCTAGCTCACAGCAACCTCAAACTCCTGGCCTCAAGCAATTCTCCTGCCTCAGCCTCCCAAGTAGCTGGGACTACAGGCATGCGCCAGTATGCCCGACTAATTTTTTCTATCTTATAGTAGACACAGGGTCTCGCTCTTGCTCAGGCTGGTCTCGAACTCCTGAGCTCAAATGATCCTCTTGCCTTGGCCTCCCAGAGTGTTAGGCGTACAGGTGTGAGCCACTGTGCCTGGCCCCCTAGCTTTTTTTAATCTTTGAAAATAATTGTTGGGTATTTCAAAAATATCTTAGTTTATGTTGACAGCTCTTTTATTTGTAGCAATTTAGTTTTGTTTTTGAACTTTCTGATTATACTAAGAAGTACTATGACTTTTTCTTAAGTTCTCATTTTTTTTTTTGAGACAGAGTCTCACTCCTTCGTAAGTTCTCATTTTTGATGACCTTTTTAGTATCTTTCTAGTGACTTACATTTCTCTTCCTCCACCCAAAAGGAAAAATTGTAAAATGACTATTTTGAGAAATTAGCTAACTTTTTGCCAGTTTAAAACGTGTAATAAAATATTTTGAAGAAATTATTAATATTGGTGTTCAAGTACAATTTATTGTGTTAATAAATTTGTCATTGTTTGAATTTTGTTTTGTCAACCAAAACCAGTAGGTAATGTCTGCTATTTATGGCCTCAGTTAATTTTATGGTACATGTTAAACTTAATTCTTTTCATTGGGATTTTCATTTATAGAATTGGTGACAGAGTAAGTTCACTTTATAATCTATTATTAAAACTTTTCTTGAAGTAAAGAAATGACTCTTAACTAGCTAGTGTATTTTATTAATTGATATGTAACCAATCTTAGTAAAAAATGTTATCTGTACTCTTAAAAAAGTAGTATTACATTTTAAAAATTAAAATAATTTCAGCAGTATTGCATTTATTGCTTATCTAAACAAATGTTGATGTGTTTGCATATTAAATATAATTGTGTTCTAGGTTAACTTCTCAGCCTGGTGCTACATTACCAAACGGACATAGTAGCTTATGTGAGTATTCTATTATGAAACTGGTTAGTACTGAAATTCTTTTAACGGTGTTAGAGAAAGCATTAAAGTGGGGAAAAATTGAGTGGTTTAATAGCATACTCAGCATACAGTTGGAAATGGCTGAATTTCAGCCACTGTAAAAATTTATGTAATTATTAACCTTTGAGAGATCAGTATAACAGAAATAATTGAAATTAGACTATAAAACAGTTACAGAAATTTTAGAATATTGAATATTAAAGCCGTTTAAGATGTTATATTCAACTTTTTGTAGTCTTTTAGAAAAGTAAACTTTTAATTTTTTTTCTCCTCTTTCTTTTTGTACTCCGAAATGTAAAATCTCTCTCTTCTTTTAGCCCTTCGAAACCATCCCCTTCGAGGGGAAAAGAAGGGAGATGGGGACCTTTCTTGTATGAATGGTGACATGGAAGTCAGAAAAAGTTGTCGATCCAGGAAAAACAGATTTGAAAGTGTGAACCAGAGTTTGTTATTTGATCAACTAGTAAATAGGTATGAATGCTTATGCATTAAGTAGTTTCATTTAATTATTTGGGTTTTAAGCCATGATGTTTTAAAAAAAATAATGTAAGAACTGACTTAGCAATAAATATAGTTCTTTTAAAACTTAATTTGAATTAAGAATGGTTAGCAGTGGTTGTCAGTTTTTCAGTCGTTTAATATATTTCAGATAATTTGTAAAATAGCTAATTTTCTTATCTCTCTTTTTTTTTTTTGAGACAGAGTCTCACTCTGTTGCCCGGACTACAGTGCCGTGGCATCAGCCTAGCTCACAGTAACCTCAAACTCCTGGGCTCAAGCAATCCTTCTGCCTCAGCCTGCCGTGTAGCTGGGACTACAGGCATGAGCCACCATGCCCGGCTAATATTTTCGATATATTTTAGTTGGCCGATTAATTTCTTTCTATTTTTTTTTTAGTAGAGATGGGGTCTCGCTCTTGCCCAGGCTGGTCTTGAACTCCTGACCTCGAGCAAGCCTCCTGCCTTGGCCTCCCGGAGTGCTAGGATTACAGGTGTGAGCCATCTCACCCGGCTTTTTTTTTTTTTTTGAGACAGAGTCTCACTCTGCCTGGGCTGGAGTGCTGTGGCGTCAGCCTAGCTCACAGCAATCTCAAACTCCTGGGCTCAAGGAATCCTTCTGCCTCAGCTTCCCCGAGTAGCTGGGACTACAGGCATGCGCCACCATGCCTGGCTAATTTTTTCTATATATTTTTAGTTGGCCAATTAATTTCTTTCTATTTTTAGTAGAGACTGGGGGTCTCACTCTTGCTCAGGCTGGTTTTGAACTCCTGACCTTGAATGATCTGCCCGCCTCGGCCTCCCAGAGTGCTACGATTACAGGCGTGTGCCACGGCACCCGGCCTAATTTTCAATCATTATATTCCATTATTGAAACATAGTAAATAATAGTTTTGCTTAGCTAAGATTTTGAATTGAAGGTATTTTGACACCAGATATGTGGGAGTAAGTCTTTTAGCTAGTGAGTGAACCTAGCTGACTATCAGCTCAATATCTACATCCATAAAACTTTATCTTCTCAAATAATGCATCATCCCACTTAATCTTTACAATGGCCTGGTCAGTATAATCCCTATTTGACAGGAGAGGAAATTATATCCTCTAGCAGTTAACATCAAATTTGGTATGTTATTTGTTAAATATTTAGATCAGTATCTGGATACATAGTAAATGTTACATGAATGTTTATTAAAAAGATAAAATAAAAATTGCTAAGATGTTACAATGTATTTCTGAATGTCAAGTGTTCTTTAATTTCTAAAAATGTCTGTTCATTAACCTTATATTGGCTTTACGCTTTATAAATCTTTTTATACAGTATTATTTTTAACACCATCTTCAAATAAAAATATTGAATTAGTTTTTTTTTCAGTGTCATAGATCTGATAATCAGTTATTTGTAGTGGCATTATGTATTTTGCCTTATATTTCTAAAGTTTTATCTAAATAAACATATTAAGGTAGAAGATGTTCTGGTTTCATTTTTTTATTGGGCATTGTCTTCTGATGGATGCTGGTTATGAAAGATATTTAATTGAAATAAGATATAAAAGATACATAACTGTACATATCAGAGATGATTTAATTGTGCTTTTATGAAAAGCTCTTTTACGTTTATGACACAGTGTATGGTCCCACCATTGCCTAAACCTGCTTTTATTATATAATTGTAGTACTGCTGAAGCTGTATTACAGGAAATGGACAACATTAACATCCGGCGGAATCGTCGATCAGGAGAAGTAGAACGACTTCGAATGTGGACAGATACAGAATTTGTGAGTATATTAACTAATAGCAGTCTTAGTAAATATTTTTTATTTTGATTAAGGAATTTAAAGGGAGAATGAGCAACAGTTGGATTTTTTTGAATTAGCACAATTGTTCTTTCCTCTTCGTTTCCAACTTTGGGATTTTATTTTATATATATTTTATTCATATATATGAATGAGAATCTAGCTCAGAGTAGAGTGGAGTGGTGTGATCATAGCTCACTGCAGCGTTGAACTCCTGGGCTTAAACAATCTTTATACCTCAGCCTCTCAAGTAGCTAGGACTATAGGTGTGTGCCACCACACCCTGCTAATTAAAAAAAATATGTTTTTGTATGTTGCTATGAGAACACAGAAAATGTCTTGCTGTGTTGCTCAGGCTGGTCTCGAACTGCTGTTCACAGGCCTTCCTCCCTCCTCAGCCTCCTAAAGCACTGGGATTATAGGTGTGAGCCACCACAACTGGCCTAGTTTGGGATTTTATTGCTTGCTTGCTTTTTTTTTTTTTTTTTTTTAATAATTGTAAACACCTTGACCTTTATGATCTGGCTTTAACTTTATCTTTTCACACACCATTGCCCAAATATAAACAAATCATTCTTGTTCCCATACCTTTTACTCCTGTTAATACTTCTGGTTAGCAGCTGCTGTAATCTTACCTTTGTTTCAAGGTTCACTTCAAATGCTTTTTCCTTTCCCCTCACTGTATAATGAAAGGAGGGCCTTCTCTTTGAATTCTAGAGTACTTTGTACCTCTCTTTGTGGCATTTAACTTCTTTTCTTTTATAATTGCCTGTGACTTGTCTATATCCCTCCTACCAGGCTGTAATTTGCTTGAGGGAGAAAATATTTTCTTTTTTTTTTTTTTGAGACAGAGTCTCACTCTGTTGCCTGGGCTAGAGTGCCATGGTGTCAGCCTAGTTCACAGCAACCTCAAATTCCTGGGCTCAAGCGATCCTTCTGCCTCAGCCTCCCGAGTAGCTGGGACTACAGGCATGCCCCACCATGCCTGGCTAATTTTTTTTCTATATATTTTTGGTTGGCCAATTAATTTCTTTCTATTTTTAGTAGAGATGGGGTCTCGCTCTTGCTCAGGCTGGTTTCGAACTCCTGATCTTGAGCGATCCTCCTGCCTCCGCCTCCCAGAGTGCTAGGATTACAGGCGTGAGCCACCGCGCCCAGCTGAGGGAGAAAGTATGTTGATGGCATTATATGTTTTTAATTATTAAATATTTTCTAAGTTTTATTTTTTTCATTTTGTTCCTTACATTTATTGAATTCAGGAAGCTCCATTTTCATGAATCTGTGATCATAAATTTTACTGAGCAGGCATGCCATTATGTTAACATTATTTATAGTAGAGAGTGAATACCATGTTAGTATTTGACAGATTTCTCTCTTTAAAAGGAAAACATGGATATGTATTCAAGAGTGAAAAGACGAAGAAAGTCGCTGAGAAGAAATAGTTATGGGATACAAAATCATCACGAAGTTTCTACTGAGGGTGAAGAAGAAGGTTTGTAAAGGACCTTATGAAATAAATACTACAAAGTTTGGGTGGGGGGGAAGAAAAATAATATATACAAGTAATAATATGTATAATAATTGCCAGGTGAGTGATTTTTGGATTTCAAGGACTATAATGTGTATTTGAAATAATTTAAATTCAGTTGACATTCAGAGTTTTTATTTCTTTCATTTGGAAAATGCTTATACCTGTTCATTATACATATTGTAATGTATTTCCTTTATAGCCACTGATAATCCTTAAGTAATCTGGTGTGGCATTTGCCATGGGCTTCTTTGCTTGTTAGGTAAGGCCTCTCTTGTACTTAAGCACCTTTTAACTGGAAGATTATTTTGCTATCCATAGCTAAATCTCTGATTATTTGGATCTCAAATTTAGTTATGGACTGAGGAATAAATGGTAAAGTTTAGTGAAAGAAAGACTGCTAGTACTAGTGGAGGAGATTGTACTGTTCTTTTTTGAGGCTTGAATTCTGAACTGAAGAGCCCAGACTGAATTTGTAGGGCTTGAGCTCGGACTCTGTGATGAAAGCATATTGGCCCTGTGGATTATAAATTGATGACCAGTACACCTAAAGGATTTAAATCTGTAGGCATTAGTTTTTATTGAAATGGATTTTCAGATGATTGGTGTGTTATAAATGCAGATTAGTAATGCTTTACAAGGGAATCTTACTAGTTCCCACTACTTGTGTAGCTTACATAAAGAGTGCAGTTATTTCTCAGATTCTCTAGTTAATATTTTATTAGCCAGATTTGAAGAGCTTATATTTCTAATGAAGATACTTTATTGAGCAAATATTATTGTTACAGCTAGAACCTCTATATTGCTTCCTTTGGAGAAAATCAGTATAGGTGAGACAGATTTATAATGTGATTTTTGCCTTTTCATTAACTGAACACCTTTGTAGAGTTTCCAAAGTAGATATGCCATATATAGAATTTTTGTTCATAATAAACTATGTGATTGTACATTTTTCAAAAATTAATGTTTTGAAGGTTTAGAAAACTTATTTGAAGTTACAAGAATTTTATAGCATTATTTAGATAAATAATATATTTGTTGATTTTTCAAAAGTTAAAATTAGCTTTCGTATGTCATGAGTAAAATGTAAACTCCTTTGCAGTCTTTCTTTCTTTTTTTTTTTTTTTTTTGAGACAGAGTCTCACTCTGTTGCCCGGGCTAGAGTGCTGTGGCATCAGCCTAGCTCACAGCAACCTCAAACTTTTGGGCTCAAGCGATCCTCCTACCTCAGCCTCCCGAGTAGCTGGGACTACAGGCATGTGCCACCATGCTCGGCTAATTTTTTCTATATATTTTTAGTTGGCCAATGAATTTCTTTCTATTTTTAGTAGAGATGGGGTCTCGGTCTTGCTCAGGCTGGTTTCAAACTCCTGACCTTGAGTGATCCACCTGCCTGGGCCTCCCAGAGTGCTAGGATTACAGGTGTGAGCCACCGAGCCCGCCCCTCCTTTGCAGTCTTAAGTCTTCTACTTTCCCAGGCGACTTTAAATTTTTCCTGTGCCTTATTATGATTGTGTTATATTGACAATTTGTGTGGTTAAAAAGTTATATTTGTAAAAAGTATATCGCATTTGAGGATCATATTCCTATAAATTTTCATCAGACTTTTAACTATAAATAGATATCACATCATAGCTATAGCCAATCTATTAACAAAATATTTTAGGATGTGTATACATTACAACTTCTTTTTTTTTTTTTTTTTGAGACAGAGTCTCACTCTGTTGCCTGGGCTGGGCTGTAGAGTGCTGGGGCGTCAGCCTAGCTCACAGCAACCTCAAACTCCTGGGCTTAAGCAATCCTTCTGCCTCAGCCTCCCGAGTAGCTGGGACTACCGGCATGCGCCGCCATGCCCGGCTAATTTTTTACATATATTTTTAGTTGTCCAATTAATTTCTTTCTATTTATAGTAGAGATGGGGTCTTGCTCTTTCTCAGGCTGGTCTCCAACTCCTGACCTTGGGCGATCCTCCCGCTTCGACCTCCCAGAGTGCTAGGATTACAGGTGTGAGCCACCGCACCCAGCCTAACAAAAACCTTTTTCTCCCACAAAAAATAGGTGGAAAGAAAAAAAAAAAACTTGTATGGGGGTGTAGGTCTGAGGCTACAAAGTAACAGATATATTAGAAATCTAAGGTGCAACATGAGGACTGTAAGTAAAGAAATTGTACTGTGTATGAGATTCATGCTAAATGAGTAGATCTGAGCTGTTCTTGCCACAAAAACGAAGAAAAAAGGGTAATGGTGAGATGATGAATATGTTAATTTGGTTCACCATAGTAACCTTTTTGCTATCTGTATGTATCCCGTAGCATCGCGCCATATACCTTAAATATACACAATAAAATTTATTTAAAAACAAGATAAACTCTTAAAAATTCTAGATCCAGGAAAAAAAAAAGTATATTTCTGAGGCTTTGAGAATAGAACTTTAGAAGAAAATAATATTTACGAATTGGGTTTATACATTTTTATCTTTGTGATAGTGAAAATAAACTGTGAATTGAAAATAAACACACGTTAACTTATTTATCCTTAAAGCTAAATAACATTTTAACTCATTTACAAATGCAAAACCATGCATTGTCATGTATTATTTGATGTGTAGAGTATAAACGTGGTTAGTAACTAAACCCTAATTTTGCCCAAAGTTGTAGTTATTTCCTTTTACTTCAAAATGTACATATTCTTTTAGATTTTATAAGAAAATGAAATTCTCCGGAGACAGATGCGGAATAAATTGCTCTATCTTTTCCTTGCAAATGCTCTTCTCCACTTGGGGCTGGGTTGGCCCTGGCCGAGAACCTGGGCCACCCGGTGGGCCTGCCCGGTGCCTTTGCCCAGACCAAGTGCTCTGGGTCCCGATCAGCTCGTTATTGGGCTCCCTAATTCATTTCTAGGCATGTTCTGGGGATGCAGGGAGGGTCCATGTCCTCCAACTGCCTGTAAATTTCTACATTATCCTGAAGGAATTGGAAAGAGTAGAAAGGAAATTGACTAGAGAAGGAAGGACCAGTCCGAGGAGTTGTGAACAAGGAGGGAAAGGTGACCTCGGCACTAGTAGTCAAGCTTTGGATTTTGTTTCATAGTTTGAAATTGTTATATTACTAGCACATACTTTCCAAGGCTTACCACTGTACTGTTCCATAGGAATGAATATAAAACAAAAATTTAGTTTCAAAATAGTACAATATTGTACCCATAATAATTAAAAACAAATGAGACAATTCTGGAGAGATCTCAGGACTCAAGATTAAACTTTCACCTCTGCCATAGTGTTGCCGAGCACTCTAAGAGTTGGCCATAAATATCTCCTTACCAAGATATAAAAAGTAGAAGTTTAACAAAATTCTCCCACAAAGGAGTCATACCATTATTTCCACAGAAGAAATAGAAACGATCACAGTAAATTAAAAAAAAAATTAAGAAAAAGTAGTATAACAACATTACTGCAAATTTAGAAAGCAGAGAAAAGATATCACCCATAATTTTTCTATTTGTTTTATGTGGTTACAGTTACTGTATATATAATTTTATCTCACTTTCTTTAATTTACGTTATATTGAAACCATCATAATTTTAAAGTGTGTTTTTCTAACAGAGATTTGGAATGTGTTTCTCTATCACCATCTGTTTTTTAAATCTTTTGATAAAAATTCCAAAATTTTCAAATTGGCATTTGTTTGTAAAATGTCTTCCGTAGCTTACGGCTCCTCCTGCAGTCTGTTGTGGATGCTAACATGAATACTCTCCGGGTCTGGGGAGGAGGAATTTATGAGCAGGATGAATTTTATGAACTCTGTGATGAACTAGGAATAATGGTGAGTAGTTGATAGCATTTTGTATACAGACAAGTTACTGTATCCTCAGTTTGACCTCCAGTGTTCTGAGTGGATGATATTGCGCTTTACTTCTTTTCTCAGAGCAAGGGATGATGCTCTATTTTTAGCTAAAGCAATAAATGGCATCTTGTGAACCCAGAGCCACAGTTCATAGCAACTACCATAATTATTTCATTATTTATTTATTTTTTATTTATTTATTTTTGAGACAGGGTCTCGCCCTGTTGCCTGGGCTAGAGTGCCGTGGTGTCAGCCTAGCTCACAGCGACCTCAAACTCCTGGGCTCAGGCAATCCTCCTGCCTCAGCCTCCAGGGCAGCTGGGACTACAGGCATGTGCCACCATGCCCAGCTAAT
>CAUYRT010051201.1:0-21846 GCA_963574885.1 Lepilemur ruficaudatus
ATGGAAATCAAATTCTCAGAAAGAATGTAGAAACTGAACTAGAACTGATTTATGTGATTAACTGTACATCTTGGTAAATTCACTAAAAATCATTTAATTGTACACTTAAAATGGAGTAAAGGCATGATATGTAAAGTATACGTCAATAAAGAAAAACAACAACAACAACAAAAAACTATAGGTGCATGTCACTGATGAACATAGATGCAAAAATCTTCAATAAAAATACTAGCAAGCTGAATTCAACAACACATTAATTAAGTGGAATTCATCCCAGGCATGCAAGTATGGTTCGACATATCCAAATCAATAAACATGATATATCACATTAATGGAATCAAAGGCAAAAACCATCATTTTAATAGACACAGAAAAAGCATTTGATAAAATTTAACATACTTTGATGGTAAAAACTCTCAACAAATTTGATTTAGAAGGAACATACCTCAACACAATAAAGGCCATATATGACAAAGCCACATTAACATCCTACTTGATGGGAAAAACTTGAAAGCTTTTCTCTTAAGATCTGGAATAAGGAAAAAAAATGCCCACCTTTGTCACCCCTATTCAACATAGTACTGAAAGTCTTGGCTAGAGCAATTAGGCAGAAGAAAGAAATAAAGTGGTAAGGAGAAAGTCAAGTTGTCCTTGTTTGCAGATGAAATGATTTTATATATAGGAAAGACTAAAGATGCTACCAAAAAAACTTTTAGAACCAATAAACAAATTCAGTACAGTTTAAGGGGAGAAAGTCGACATACAAAATTCAATAGTATTTCTATACATGAAAATGAACAATATGAAAAAGAAATCAACAAAGCAATTCCACTTATAATAGCTGTAAAAATATCTTGTAATAAATTTAACCAAAGAGGTAAAAGATCTCTACAATTAAAACTATAAAAAATTGATAAAAAATTTGAAGAGGACATCAAAAAATAGAAAGATATTCCATGCTCATGAATAGGAAGTATTAATATTAAAGTGTCCACACTGCCCAAAGAAGTCTAAAGATTCAATGTAATCCCTGTAAAAATACCAATGACATTCTTTACAAAAATAGAAAAACTATACTAAAATTTTTTTGGAACAACAAAAGACCCCTAGTAGCCAAAGCAATACTACTCAAAAAGAACAAAGCTGGAGACATCATACTATCTGAATTCAAAATACACTACAAAGCTATAGTAATCAAAACAGCATGGTATTGGCATAAAAAACAGATCACAGATCAATAAAGCAGAATAGAGAGCCCAGAAATAAATCCATACCTTTATAGCCAATTCATTTTTGACAAAGTTGCCAAGGATACACAATATTGAAAGGACAATCTCTTCAACACATGGTGCTAGTAAAACTGAATATCTGCCTGCAGAAGAATAAAACTAGTTTTCTATCTCTCACCATATATAAAACTCAACTCAAATGGATTAAATATTTAAATATCAGACCTGAAACTATAAACTACCAGAAAAGAACGTAGAGAAAATGCTTCATGACATTTATCTTGACAAGGATTTTTTGGATAAGAACTCAAAAATGCAAGTAACAAAAGCAAAAACAGACAAATTGGATTGCATTAAACTTAAAAGCTTCTGCACAACAAATTATTTAACAAAGTGAAGAGCCAACCTACAAAATGAGAAAAAATATTTGCGAACTATGTGTCGGATAAGAAATTAATGTTCAAAATATATAAAGAACTCAAACAACTCAATAGCAAAAACCAAAATACAATTGACCCTTGAACAACATGAGTTTAAGTGCATGAGTCCACTTATATGTAGATATTTTTCCACGAAATGAATATCAAAAATACAGTGTTAGTGGGAACTGAAACCCACATATATGGAAGGCCAAAATTTTGTATACATGTGTTCTTTAGTATATTCAGACTTGGGGTCCTGGAACCAATCCCCTGCATATACTGAGGGATGACTGTAATCCAATTAAAAATGGGCAAAAAACCTGAATAGACCTTTCTCAAACGAAGACATACACATTGCCAACAGGATGTGAAAATAATGCTCAACATCACTAATGGAGGAAATGCAATCAAAACCACAATGAGATATCACCTTCCATCAATTAGAATGACAATTATAAAATATACAAAAAATAACAAGTGCTGACATGGATGTGGAGAAATGGGAATCCTCATACATTGTTGATAGAGATGTAAATTAATAGAGAAATTATGGAAAAAAGTATGGAGACATCTTAAAAAATAAACCTAATATATATAATCCAGCAATCCCACTTCTGGGCATTTTACCAAAGGAAATGAAATTAGCATGTCAAAGATATATCCCCACACCCATGTTTATTGCAGTATTATTCACAATAGCCAAGTTATGAAATCAAACTAAGATGAATGGATAAAGAAAATGCAGTATATATACAAAATGGAACAGTATTCAACCACAAAAAAGAATAAAATACTGCCATCTGTGGTAATGTAGTGAACCTGAAGGACATTATGTAAAGTGAAATAAACTGGACACAGAAAGACAAATACTGCATGATGTCACTCATTTGTGAAATCTAAAAAAAAAAATGATCTCCTGTAAGTACTGAGTAGAATAGTGGTTTCCAGAGGCTGGGTAGGGTAGGGGGAAGGTGGGTTGGGGAGAGTTGATAAATGAATACAAAATTACAATTAGATAGGAGGAATAATTCTGGCGTTCTATTGTACAACAGGGTGACTATGGTTAACAATACTGTATTGTATATTTCAAAATGACTAGAAGAGAGAATTTTGAGTATTCTCAACACAAGGAAATGACAAATGTTTAATGTAATTCAGATGCTAATTACTATGATTTGAATATTACATAGTAAATACATGTATCAAATCATTACATTGTACCCCATAAATATAATTATTATGTGTCAGTTAAAAATAAAATTTGAAAAAAGACAATAGAAGAACCCTGGGTCCCTGAGGATTCCAGAGCCACCATAACGGCCCTAGCCCTCCTACCTGGAGGAACTAAAATTAAGTCTTCGTTAAGCCATTATTATTTGGGTCACTATTCTCCAGGAGTTAAACTGATATTATAGTGAATGCAGTAAACTCTGTTAATAGCTCACCTGACTGTTATTCTTCCTATTTCTTTCAAAAGGGAACTCTAATTTTGTTGCAGACTATGCCTGTTTCACACATATATAGGTAGTTCAGAGGGAGATGATCTACCCTTAGTTCCACAAGTGGGCCTAATTAGTCTGGAAGTAATTTCATTGTCCTACTCAGTGACATTCAGACATGAGCAATGACCAAATTTATTAAATGGGCTGGGAGAGGAAGTCTGCCACAGGATTTGTCTAGAAGAGCTATCATCATCTTGTTAGCCCAGTGGTAAAGAGGGGCTCAGCAGTACCTATGTGCAAAGGATCTTATTTATAGTAAGATAAAGTAGTGTTTTGTTTTAAAATTTCTTCTACAGAGTGCTGTCACTTGTGCTTTAGGATTTCCCTCTATCTACCTCCCTCCCTCAGCATCACTTAGGAGAATGATTTTTCTTTCATTATTTTCTTCTTCACATTTGTGAGAGAGGGACATGTTGGCTTGAACTCTGAGGCCCCTGACATACCTGCCATCCAACACTGCTCCATGGCATTTGGCTCAGAACTAATGAGGGCATAAATGAAGGAGTTACTCAAGATGAGCCTGAAAAGACTATCCTCATATACATTTCTAATGGCTGATTTGGTGCAGAAAGCTATAGCTAATTAACGTGATTTCAAATCTTTCCATCTGATAAAATTCAAACTAGCAAATGCCACTCTTTTCCCTTCCCAGCAATCCTCCTGACATAGTAAACTTCCAGTCTTCCAGTTTGATGCTGGAGTGTATTATGAAAGTCTTCTAAATCATTAAAACTTAATTCAGATGTATCAACTGGATTCTTTCCCATTGCCAGCATGCCTGCTCACAGGTCCCCTGTTAGCTTCCTCCTGTCCCCACCCCATCAGTTCAGGGATTGGTACCCATCCCTTTTCACACTCACAATTGATTTGGAACACCCTTCTGTTCTCCAGAGGTTCTACCTAGTACTAGCTGGATATTCTCAGGTCAAACTGATGAGAGAGAGGTGTGGCATTCTGGTGTAGCCTTTGATGGCATCTTTATAATGAATAATGAACCATGAAAATCTCTGAGAGAGTAACCTTCAGAAGCCATGCTTACCTCTTATGGGAAACATATGCCTCTCTGTCTCCATGGAGGTGACATAGTCTATCTTCTTCTAGAGGATAAAGCACCAGGCTGCCACCATGGGGCATGCCCTGCCATCACATATCCATGCCAAGATGGGAGGTGCCATACTGCTTCTCCACAAACTGTGTACCTTTGTCCTCCACAGGGGGTTTTAGCCCCTCAGTTTTTATCTTGCCCATTCCCACACAAACATTTCCCAACTCTGGACCAGACTGCAAGAGCCACAAGAGGCTGGTGGGTCCCAGAGGATCTTCATGACCTGAAAGCCTGGACATTCTGGACAGGCTGCCTTCCAGAGAGAGGGACAGAGATGACCAGAGTGCTAGCTTTCTTCCATTCAAACACTTTTTCTTCCCTTTCACTCCTCCACCCATGGCTGCTGAAAAAGTTGGGGCTCTCAGGATTTGCTTCTTCTTCTCTGTTGGTGCATCTACCACACCAGGGCTTCCACAGAGAGTGGGACTCAAAACGTTCCTCAAAGAACTACAGAGGATTGAGGAGTGCTCAGACTGTGAGCTCTTTGCTCATCAGCCCTCCCTGGTGCTGCTTGCCTGGCAGCTCCATTAGAGCAGAACACACCCAAAAGCAGAGGGACATCAAACCTGCTTAAGCACCCCATAGTCAACTCAGGACCAGCACACTTGTCCCTGGCACAGTCAGGAATTGATTTGGGAGGACCCAGGAACAGGCCTGCAGGCCAGATTCCATATCCCCAGGACTCGATTGTGTTTCTCAGGGACACAGAAGAGAACTTGTGACCTAATCTTGGGAGGTGACGGAGCCCGCATGAGCAGAAATGAAAAAAGAGTGCACTGTGGGTCCCAGCCACAGTGCAGGAAGGTTGCACTCTCAGCCCCAGGTGGGATTGTGGACAGGAAAGCTCACAGCCTACAATGCCATTATGGGGGAGCTCAGCTAGTTTGAGCCCCTGCCTACTGGTAGAAGCCAAAGGAGACTGCAGAGCAAGAAGGAGGAATAAGGATGAAACTGACTCCACACAGCCAGATTATAAATCTCACATGTCTCCGCCTCTACAAGCAGACTTGCTGGCTGGGTGGGGCCACTTCAGACCCTCCCTGGAGGCTTTACCCAGAAGTCTGGGAGCAGACCTTTGATTCCTGCTTAACAATAACCTTACCAGCTTTTGTGGAGTCTGAGGGCAGACTCACCTAACTTAGCCCCACCCAGCTTAACTCCTCCACTTGCCTCTGCTCTGGTGGAATATAAGCACTCACCTAGAAGTTTCAGGGACCCACCTACAACCTGGGCATTCAGGTGCTTCCCCTGAGGGGCTAGAGCCAGTTACAGGTCCCCAAAACAACACTGCAGCTTGTTTCTTCTGGTAAGTGCCACCTACTGACAGGGATGTCAATTTGCACAGTCCTTTGTAGCATTTACTGACTTAATCATACTGGGTGTGGTTGATTCTTACAAGCACCATCTACTGTCTCAGAGATTAAACTTGGCTTGTCAATACAATTCACTGTTAAGAAGACCACTGAGCTGGAGGAAGATAAAGGATTTGAAAGACCTTCCTCATCAAAGAGAGACTGGGAATCTGCCCACACACCTAGTTTACAACTGCCACAGCCTACAAACAGCTAGCAATCGAGAAAACCACCACACTTGGGATATCTATAACCGAGGCATCCATCCAGAACTTTGATCACCATCATAGCAACCACAAGCAAAGCCAGAGGTTCTTACCCAACATATGTTACAGACACACACTTATGAGGATGTGTGTGTGTGTGCGTGTGTGTGTGTGTGTGGGAAGCCCCATCTAAACAAAAGAAAATCCAAGAATAAGAATTGACAGCTGCCCCAGATGAGAAGTAATCAGTGAAATAACTCCACAAATATGAAAAATTACAACAAAAGGACACCCCCAAAAAGAAATACCAGCTCTCTAGCAATGGATACTAACTGAAATGAAAATATTGAAATGACAGATAAAGAATTCCAAATAGGGATTGTAAGGAAGCTCAATGAAATCCAAGAGAGAATGGAAAACCAATTCAAAGAAACCAGAAAAGCAATTCAGGAAATGAATGAAAAATTCGCTAAAGAGATTGACATATTAAAAACAAAAATAAAAACAAAAACAAAAAACAAATAGAACTTCTAGAAATGAACAATTCATTTAAGGAAATAAAAAACACTGGAAAGTTTTAAGAATAGGCTACAACAGTCAGAAGAAAGAATCTCAGAGCTTGAATACAACTCTTTTGTAACTCAGTCAAAAATAAAGAACATAGAATTAAGAGAAATGAACAAAGCTTACAAGAAATATGGGATTATGTAAAACAGTCAAATATAAGACTTAAATGTAAGGCTTGAAGCCTTAAGAATGCTAGAAGAAAATGTTGGAAAAACTCTTCTAGATATCAGCCCAGGCAAAGAATTTTTGAAGAAACCCCCTAAAGCAATCACAGTAACAACAAAAATAAATACATGAGACTTGATTAAATTAAAAAGCTTCTATACCAAAGCCAGAAAAAGAAAAAAGAAAACTATAGACCAATATCTGTCATGAAGATAGATGCAAAAATCCTCAACAAAATCTTAGAAAATTGAATCCAACAGCACAACAAAAAAATAATTCATCATAACCAAGTGGGCTTTATCCCAGAGATGCAAGGCTGGTTCAACATACTCAAATCTATAAATGCAATTTACCACATAAATAAAAGCAAAAACAAAGACCATATGATTCTCTCAATAGATGCAGAAAAAGCATTTGACAAAATCCAGCACAACTTTATGATAAAAACTCATAACAAAATAGTCATAGACATGACATACCTTAAAATTATTAAGGTCATATCCAATAAACTCACAGCCAATATCATACTGAATGAGGACAAACTGAAAACATCCCCACTTACAACTGGAACCAGACAGGTTCACTATCTCCATTTCTATTCAACATAGTGCTGGATGTCATTGCCAAAGGAATTGGACAAGAGAGGGGATTAAGAGCATCTGAATGGGGGCAGAAGAGATCAAACACATCACTCTTTGCTGATGATACGCTATTATATCTAGAAAACCCCACTGATTCAACCAAGAGACTCCTGGAATTGATAAATGAATTCAGTAAAGTCTCAGGATACAAAATTAATGCACACAAATCAGTGGTATTCATATATGCCAATAATAGTCAAGCTGAAAATCAAATCAAAGATGCAACACCTTTCACAATAGCTTCAAAGAAAATTAAATATCTAGGAATATATTTAACAAAGGAGGTAAGAGAATTATATAGGAATAACTACAAAACACTCAGAAAAGAAATTGTAGAAGATGTAAAGAGTTGGAAAAATCTGCCATGCTTATGGATTGGCAGAATCAATATTGTTAAAATGTCCATACTACCTAAAGTGATCTTAATTTAAAAACTATATATATATATATATATATATATATATATATATAAAATCACTCAACCCAGGCCCTGAAACTTTCCTATCATTCCCTAATTTTTAGCTTTTGAAGTAATATAAATTTAATAAACTCATCTTTACTTGAAAAAAAACCTTGAGACTCAAATATATCACTAAGAAGTATTTAATATTGTTATATCATTTTTGCTTGACCTAGCATTCTTCCTAGAGCATTCCTTAAAATATGGGTATGCCCTTTGTGTCACTTCATTTTCATGCAGTTAATATAAGAATATTATAATCTCCTTATTTGAAGATTCTCCCTTAATTGGGTTTAAATTTCTTACGTGTTGGGAAATCACTACATACTAAGGTGCCTACCTTAATTCCTAGCATCCCACCCCAGTTCCCAACTCTCTCTCTGCCTCTCTTCTTCTTTCCTTATCTTGTCAGATGGGGTGATAAGAGCTGCCTCCCTGGACTACCTGTCCTCTACCAGACTATGGACATTAGTTTACGAGGTAGATGGCCAAATGTGCTCTCTACCTGTCTGGTGAGCAGAAACTAGAGCTGGTGGTGGCTGGTGTACCCATGCTAGTCAGACTCAGGGACCAGAGCAGTTCACAGCATCAGAGATCTTGCCTTTCCTCTCCCCTCACTATATTCTCTAGAAATTCCTTGTTCACTACTCTGTATCTCAGGTATAGGAAGTCCTTTACACTCAGGCCACAGGGGCTTAATCTATCTGGTCATTTTAGGAAAGAGGCCTGGATGCCTTTCCTAAAATGCATGAAACACAAAGGTGATTTGTAACCTTCTGCAAGGGACTTGGCATGGATTTCCATCTATTTGTGCTCCTATCTTCCCTGACAGCCCCACCAATGTGAAATCGCTAGAAAATTATTCTAGGAGCCTAGACTCATAATGGCAACACAGAGATGAACTTGAGGCTTTGGGCAGCACAGATCATTCTGAAATGGGACTCCAATAGTACTGCCATACTGCACAAAAATGCCAGAAGTATGATTCACAGTGAACGTAGTGGCAGCCAAGAGCAGTAATTCATAGGAAAGGTGCTACAGCCAGACTGCCTGGGTTCTCACCCTGGCTCAGCTGCCTATAGCCATGTGATTTCAGGCAAGTTTTAAACTTCTCTGTACCTCTGTACCCCAGGTTCCTCAACTGTGGGGATGGTATTAGTGTCTACTTCACAGGGTTGTTATAGGATTAAATGAATATAGGTAATTGTGTACAATACTACACAATGAGCATAATATAAGTGTTTCTTTTTTGACATACTAAGGCTGTGTCCTTTACCTAGTTGGCTGTGGATCCAAGTTGGGTAGAGTAGGGGTGAGGAGAAGGCTTATAAATGTTATAGAACAAATGCAAGGAGGAAGACCCAGACAATATTTGGCTTCTGACGTGATGGGATGATGCAATAGGTAAATAACTTTGCAAGCTAGGTTAATGTGCTAAGAAAGAATTTGCTAAATTCTGTTAGAAGCAACCCATTCTTCCCATACACACCATATCTATCAACAATCAGGCCTGGGGAAAAGTAAATCCTAAAGTTTTCTCATAGTATAGAGAAGAAGCTATTTCTGCCTTCAATAGCTATTCCTTGAGGATTGATTCATGATACAAAGAACAGATAAGATAGGGGAAGTCTAAGAAGACCCTGCTCCCTTTCCATTCAGGGACAAGAAGGAGATCAGAGAGATGGAGGAAAGCCTGGAATTCACAATTTCGGTCTTCAGCTCAAGGTAGGGGAAGGCAGCATTTGAGAAGTCAAGGATAGAGAGCTCCTGCTTCAGATCTGATGTGGAATCTCAGATATTTGATGTGCAGGATTCTCTAGGTCAAGACAGGGCAGCTCAGCTGGGATAAGAAAGCAGAGCAGTATGTTCAGACAGAGAGAAGGCACACAGGGCATTTCCAAGGCATTCTCAGTGGTGTTTGGCATGGGCAATAAGTTGAGAGCCCTGGGGCTTCCAGGAGGCTTGTGGCAAGGGAAGTCTACTCCACAACTGAAGCATGAGAGCAGGAGAGGGTTGCCAAGCCAGGGCCTGGAGGAAGTTGTGGTAGACACTCAAAGATGGGAATCTAGCTGAGCTCAGGAAGATAGGGCTGATGTTGTGGGAGCATAACTCAAGGCAAAAGAGTAGATCATCTTTTCACTAGCCACAAACTGCAGCATGGCTGTGTGTATGTGTATATGTATATTCTTCTGTCCAGATAAACCAGAAGACAGGTGGTCCCAGGAGGCAGCTACTACACTGTCTATATGTGTATATATATGTGTGTGTATGTATATATCTCTATATATATCAAGAAAAAGAGAGAGATTTGTTTTAAGGAATTGGCTCATGTGACTGGGGAGGCAGAAAGTCCAAAATCTGCAGCATAGGGTGGCAGCCTGGAGACCCAGGGAATAGTTGCAATTTGAGTCCAAAGGTGGATGGCTGGCAGAATTCCCTCTTCTTCCAGTGAGGTCAGTCTTTTTCTATTAAGTCTTTCAACTGATTGGATGAGGCCACCCACATTATGAAGGGTAATATGCTCTACTCAAAGTCTACTGATTTGAATATTAATCTCCCCCTTAAAAATGCTTTCATAGGAACATCTAGAATAATTTTTGACCAAATATCTGAGTATCATGGCCTAGCCAAGTTGACAAATAAAATTAATCAGTACAGAATGCCAGTCAGCAGGAGGATAATAATAGGGTGGTCAAGAGATATGTGGAGACCAGTGAGTACACACAGAGACAGGGAGACCCTTTCCTCTACTGTCCACTCATGAAGCATCACCCACACACCCTTCTCACAACCACCTAGATGCCATCTTAAAAAGAGGGACAGGGTGGGGAAGGTTACACAAGAGACTGAGCATTTTTCATCAAACGAGAGGCTACTATCTAATGAACAATAGAAATTACTTCATAGGACTAAGACTAGAGCACGTAATACACTTATTTATTCCTGTTAACCAAATGAGGGAGGACCTGGCAGGAACACAGATTAGTTACAGACAATAAAGGATTTGTGTTTTCTCTGTGCATATCTGAATTTGTAGTATGAATGAATTCAGTGACTCCTCAATATGAGTTGAATCAACACTTCAAGCTGCTCTCTTTTTCTGTGTCTCTAAAAGTCATCAAATTTTGATATCTTCTAGCATGCAATATTGACTGCATCTCTCATCTTGTTTTTAGAAGGATATCAGCCCAGAGTTCCATTACAGCCACTGGGAGCCATCTCCACTACGTCTGTCTTTCTATTTCAGAAAGACTCTAATTTTCTCTTAAAAGGCTATGTTGGAAGACTGAGGTATATAAAAGAATACTCCCAAGGGTCATGGGATCTGGAAGGACGAATAGGTGGGGAAGAAGTGATTTTCTTGGGGCCATGAAACTATTTTGTGTTATATGATAATGTTGGACACAACCCTTTATAAACTTGTCAAAACCCATAGCATGTACAGCACAAAGAGAGATCACTAATATGAACTTTAGACTTTGGTTGATAATGATGTAGCAATGTTGGTTCATAGATTGTAAAAAATTTAGACACTGGTGCTGGATATTGGTGGTTGGGGAGGCTGTGTGTAGGCGTGGCAGAGGGCAAGAGGGAACTTTCTATACTCTCCACTCAACTTTGTTGTGAACTCTAAAATATAACCCTATTAATTCAACCCAATTTAAAAAAATGAAAACAAAACAAAATATCCACCCTGTCTTGTTGTCTTCAGCAAATCTTGTGAAAACCTAAAGATTGGCCAATGTCCCGAAACACAGGGAAACGTGCTCAGCATGACTAATAGAAAAGTGCAAGTAAAAACAGTATTGGGAAACCATTTTCATCCCAAATTACAGAAGTTTAGAAATCTTCAGCCCTGTCAAGAATATGGAGAAATAGGAACTCTTATACATTGGTGCTACAACGGTGAAAGGCTACAAACATCTTTAAGTTATCTGGAATATTATCATAAAATAAATTCCTGAGGAATAAGATCTAAAAACATACAGGTTCCAGTACGTGAAAATATACTCAAAAGAATGGTTATCACACAATGTTTTTAATTGTAAATACCAAAACAACCATCAACAGAAGAACGGTTGAATATATTATAGTCCATCCTTAGTATGGAATATTAAGCCACCACATTAAACAAGCCAGATCTATTTGTATTAACCTGAAGTGGCACCTATGGTATATTTTAAGTGGGAAAAAATGTATATTACAGAGTAATGCATGTGGTGTAACCTAGGTAAAAATAAAAGAAACAAAGGAAAATATGTGCCTTCATATTTGTTAATGCACAAAGATGGGGTAAAAAGATGCAGAACAAACTGTCACATGATTAGCTTGGGAATGGGGAAAAGGGAGAAATTGTTGACTTTTTCTTTTATATCCTGGCAGTTGTTTTATTGCTGCAACAAGTGGGTACTGCTTTTGTAGCTTGAGAGGAAAATTCAATAAATGTTAGCAGGAATCAAACAAATACAACAAAAGAGAAGCTGTGGATGATAACGGCCTCGGGGTCAAACATCTCTAGACCATCAGACATTTTATACTTCCAAGAGTGCCTGACTCTTAGTGCAGCTCCTATGCATTACTATGCTAAGAAATTCATTTCTTTTCTGTGCTTTGAGAGAAGTTATAAAAAAAATAAACCTTCTGCTCTCTAAGCTCGGTATACAGCTTGCTTCAGGACAAGATGTCTGTTAGTGAAGGCTCAGTAAGCAGGTGAAGAGAAAGAGCTCTCCTCCCACTCCATCTGCATCCTGCTCCTAAACTGGTATGCATTCAGCTTAAGAAGAATATAGGTGGCAGTGTGACATGTCTCAAAAAGGGAGTTAAGGGGATGAGGAATAATTTCTATTTAAAAACATGTGTATCCAATCTAATATCAAAACTCAAACATAATGTATTAATTATCTAGCAATGCATCATAAATTATCCCTAAATTTATCTGCTTAAAACAACAATAAACATTAATTATTTCATGCAGTTTCAGGGAGTGAGGACACTGGAAGTGGTTTTGCTGGGTGATTCTGGCTCAGAGTCTCTCAGGAGGTAAGGGTGTTGGCCCGGGCTCATCTGAGGCTTACCTAGGGCTAAAGCATCTGCTTCCCAAGTTAGAGCTGTCTGTTGGTGAAAGGCCGTAAGTTCTCCCATATTTGCCTCCTTCGAGGGCTGCTGAGTGTCCTTGTGACATGACAGTTGGATTCCCCCCGAGTTAGTGATCCATGAGAGAGAGCAAGGCCGGTACCAACTTGCTTTTTATGACCTAGCCTCAGCAGTCACATGCCATCACTTTTTTACATCTTCTCCATTAGAAGCAAGTCAGCAAATACAGGCCACATTCAAGGGGAGGGAATTAGGCTCTGCCTTTTGAAGGGAGGAGTGTTGGAAGAGTGTGTGAACATAAAGTTACAATCACCCACACGGTACTCACTGCTGCCCTCTTGTTTTCTAGCTTTCAGGAATTATTGAAACTTTCAGGTCCACTGAAAGTTTTTCTATAGAGGTTTGTGAATTTTTTTCTTAATAGCTTTTTTTTAACGTCCTAGAATTCTGGTGATCTAGGTTCTCCATTCCCTTTCCTAGGACCTGCACTTAGTCCCATTTATGCAAGGCCAGATCTCTACATGCTTTTGTAAAGACTTGTACTCCTATGCTTTCCCCCTCAATCACAGGTTTATCAACATGATCGTCCCAAGAGTCCATTGAAACTAATTCCATCATGACCTATATTCCTGAACTCATCAGTCTTCATAAAACTAATAATAGCCGACACTTACAGAGCACTTCCTCCGTGCTCCACACTGGCTTCTTTGCTCTTCCTCCAACATGCCCAGCACAGTCCTGCCACAAGGTCTTTGAAATGATTTTCTGTTTCTTCCGGAATGCTTATAGCCCAGAAAGGTGCATGGCTGCTTCCTTCATTCTTTCAAGCTTCTGCTGCAAAGTCGGCTATTAGTAATGCCTTCCTGAACTGTCCATTCACAATAGGACCCCCACTCTTAGCACTCTTTACCTCCCTTGCCTTACTTCGTTTTTCTCCTTAGAATTTCTTGCCATCTGAAATATTATATATTTGTTTGTTAAATGTTTATTGTCTATCTCTACCTACTAGCATAATAGCAGGGACTTTGTCCATTTTGTTTATTGCCTATAACAAATATGCACAATAAATTAATTTAATAATTTAATATAGGCATTCAATAAATATTTTTTAAGATGCTAGACAGCAGAGAGTTCTAGTTTCTGTGTTCAAGGCACTGTCCTTTTAAGTAATAAATGGACTTTATAATCCTGATCAAAGGCTGGGCTGGGGCTCGGGTTCAGGCGATTGAAATCTTAGATCCCTTCAGAGCCAGAGAGCTCCTAGACCTTAAAAATGAGGCTAACTAGGATGATGGGAAGAGATGGCAACAAAAAATAAAAGCAAACTGGAAATGTTACAGTTTTATGTCTGCAGTGTTGTGTTTTCAGCAACCAGAAGAATAGTAGCAGCAAGAGAACCAACTTTTAGTTAAAATGGTGACTTTTAGTTAAGAGGGACTGAGCTGGTGATGAGAGTCACCAGCGCTTGTCATTATAACACACAGAGACAGGAAGCTACCCTGGTGGGCTGATGGGGAAGAGAGAGAGTTTGGGAGAAGTTGGAGTGGCAGCAGTTACAAGGGGGAGGCTCAGTCTATTGCAATTGTTTGATACTAGTGGGGTTTTCCTTTCTGAGTTGGTAGCTGAGGAAGTATGTGTTTCACACATGCTGGTAGAAGATCTAATACGAAAGAAAGGAGAATTTACAGACTAACACTAGATCACTTTTAAAGCTATGGGGAGTTTTATTTTTTCTTCTATTAAGTATGATGAATAAATCATTACAAAAGATTAAAGATGAGTGTTTAGCAAACATTGTTCAATTTTGCTTAAATTACCCTAATTTTTTGAATAATAAACACAAGAGCCCTTCCTAAGCATTGATTCCCAACATTCAGTAATAATAAATTTGAATCAATTCACAAATCTCTAGGGATAATAAATGTCACATTTCTTTATTGTTCTAAATCAAATGAACTCTGTCACTGAGTTCCCACTCATCAATGCCTATGAGAAGTTCAATGTCAGTTCCTTTCCCTCTACTAGATTGTATTGGGATCTTGGGTTTATGCAGCTCAGAAAAATGTAGCCAGGCTAGATTTTGGACAGCGATGAATATATTTTATACCTAGGCTTGACATTGCTCAACCTCTGTGCCAGGTGAGACCTTTGTTGGTTAGAAATTGTGGATAGAAATTATATCTTTGTGGATAGAAATTATAACCCTAAAATCTTTTATTTAAGCATGATAAAAATTAAAAGAATGTACCACTAACAATGAAAAAGCCCAGGAATGGAATTCTACTCAGCCACAAAAAACAGTGGTGATCCAGCACCTCTTGTGTTACCCTGGATAGAGCTGGAGCCCATTCTAGTAAGTAAAGTAACCCAAGAATGGAAAAACAAGCACCAAATGTACTCACTATCAAATTGGTATTAACTGACTTAACTGACCAACACTTAAGTGCCCGTATAGTAATAACATCCCTCGGGTGTCGGGCAGGTGGGAGGGGGAAGAGGGGATGGGTATATTTACACCTAATGGGCATGGTGCGCACTGTCTGGGGGATGGACACGCTTGAACATCTGACTCAGGTGGGGCAAAGGCAATATATGTAACCTAAACATTTGTACTCCTGTAATGTGCTGAAATAAAAAAATTAAAAATTAAAAAAAAAGATTTCTATAGTGTCAGCTCTTTGTATTTTCAATATGTAGAGCTGGCCATTTTTCTCCTTAGTAAGGTAGGTGAAAAGAGGTTGGAGAACTTTTATAATCCAGTGACTTTAAGAGCACAAGGTGCTCTGAAAGCAGGAAATTTAAATGCATACAGTATCTGTTTCTGGTTCCATTTAAGAAGACGCAAGAAGCTCCCTGAGATATTCACAGGTTTTTCTGGAGCTATTTATCACAAATTCCTCCTAGAATATTCTTTCATTAAGTACTCAAGTGCTATGTAATCACTCGGAGATGTAACTATCACCTGGAGAGTACATAAAACATATATTGTTCATTCTATGTATAAAATACACGTTGTAAGAAACTGAATTTTTCATTAAAATTGCAAATGATCTAATCAGCCGTATGTTAATCTGATTCATTACTCTGTAAATCATGTAGGTTTTTCTTTTCAAGAGAAAAAGAGAGGGGGAAAAACTCATGTCCCACGGTCTACTTTTTCCCCTTGGTGCCAAGTACAGATGAAGGATGCCCTCACAGATTCTAATATCATCATAATCTGAAACGAGTTCCTTTCACAGAGTTTGGTCTTCATGGGCATTGGTATAGCTATTTCCCTCCAAGGTCTGTCCACTTGTGGGGTGCTGTGTATTGAGTGTGCAGGTATCTGTGACATGGAGCCCTTTCAACCTGCCTGGCCATCTCCTGCTGCTTTTCTAGGGGTTAAACTCCCTCAAAACCGTGCTGCCCACTTCTCCCCTGAAAACAACAGTCTCCAACCATTTCTACTTGGTGGCCTTTCCAATTTTGAAACGTATGTAAAAAATACTGTTTTCTTCTCTCTAATCGAACAACTTCCAGAGTGAGAAATATCTCACTGCTTTTTTTTTTTTTTTTTGCGTGCTGGGGCTGGTGGAGGAGCATGGAGTGTATTTGTTAGTGTTAATGAGGAAGGAAAAAAAGAAGATATTTCTTCCCTGATGAGGCCATAGCAGAAAAAAGAAAAAAAACAATTAATTTTTCCATAAATCTTTACCAAAGAAATAAAATAAAACAGTAATAAACTTAAGAATAATGTTACAATTAATTACTCTTCAGCAGCCTGAGCCTCAACAGCTCAGCCCCAACCCAGGCTCACACACTGTGAGCTCCCTGAGGACACAAGCCTTCTCCTCCCCTCCATATCCGCAGAAGGTGCTTCCCCACCTGGCACTTGTTAATGTAGCCTAGACGACCAAAGCAGAATCAAGTGACTATTAACTTTTAGCCTTCTCATGTGGACATTATAGTTTCAATACCCCAGGCTATCATAATTTATTATTAAATTCTCATTCTCTGATTTCCTTTTATTCTTCATATGTATTTACATTGTTAATCGCTGCACTAGTCTCCTGTGGCTGCTGTAATAAATTACTGCAAACTTAGTGACCTGAAACAACATAAATTTTTCTTTCACAGTTCTGGAGGACAGAAGTCCAAAATCAATGTATCCACAGGGTTGGTCCATTCCACGTCCCTCTCCTTCCTGTCTTCTAGTGGCTGCCACCAATCCTTGGTGTTGTGGGTGATGCTTGTAGATGCATCACTCCAATCTCTGCCTCTGTATATTGACTATTCTTCTGTGTGTGCTCTCCCACATTGTCTTCTTCTTCTGAGGACACTTGTCACTGGATTTAAGACCCACCCTAATCCAGGATGAGCTCATCTCAAGATCTTTAACTTAATTGCATCTGCAAAGACTCTTTTAAAAAACATCACCCTTCTGGGTTCCAGGCAGATATATCTTTTAGGGACCAACATTCAACCGAGTACAATCATCTCGGCTTTTTCAATTTGGGGGCTGTCTTCCTCCTTCTGACTTTGATGCACAATCCTTTCTATCCTCGCTCCTTCTTGATCTAAACAGATGTCTCCAAGATGGACTAGCCCATCATAATTAATCGACTAGAAGTCAGGGGACCCAGGTTTTTGTTTTGAATTTTTCAGTTTTCATTATCAAACAATGTGATCTTGAGTAATTTTAATCACTTTGAATTTTATTTTTCATGTTGGTTGCAAATATAGAAACCAATTAGGCTTAGCTCAAGGAAAAGAAAAATTCCTTGTAACTTACACAGCATCCCATAAAGCTCAGGAGTAAGTCTGTAGCCATACTTCAGGAAGAAATTAGATCACAGAATTGGGGAGTTTTAGCATTCCCTTTCATTTCTTTTCTCTATTTCTTTCTGCAATCTATGTAGCTTTTCTGTTCAGATGGCTATTTTTCTGAAAAAAACTCTCAAATTTGATGCTACAGTTTCATCTACACGAACAGCTTTTCATCTTGTGCCACACTTTCTTTTTCTCCTGTCTCACTTTTTGACGTACGTTTTCATTTTCCAATCTCCATTTCTGTTTCAGTTCCAAATTCCTAAATAAGGGAATCAGAGGGATCCAATTAGGATCTGGTAAACTTTCCTGATTCAACAAACTCTGAGTAGAGACGGGTCTTATTATGCAAAGGCAGGTTTTGTGGCTCAAACGATGTGGACTGGGGGTAAAGGCAGTTACTGTGAAGAAAGAATTGGAATTTGGCAGATTCACAAAAATGTGTACCTCATTTCCTTCTATAAAATAGAGCTGATAGTTACTGCTATGCTCACTTCACAATGTTTTTTTCAGGTTGAACCAGACATTGTGCCTAGGAACACATTGCATATTACGATACACTTGAAAGAATTATTTTAAAGTTTATAGTGCTGGATTTGGGTTCTGAACAAGTGGCAGACTTGATCTTGATGAAAGAAAGAGGATAATTCATCCAGTTGTAAAGTGGATGAAGATTTTCTAAGTGTTTATCACCATGACTCCCAAAGTTTTTATTGTCTCTACAATGACAGGAAATCACAATTTCAGGACTAGGGACAAAATTGTTGTGGGAGTGAGAGAGAAACCCAAGCTGCAGGTTGTAAGTGGTTAATGTTTGTATGTGGAAGTAACCCTTCAGAGTTTATCCAAACAACAATGGCAAGAGTGTTAACTGAATTGAAATTCTGAAGCACTTAGACATAGAAAATATTGGGCTTTATGTATAATGATTTTTCAGTTATTTATCATATGGTTACTTATTTTCTGAAAGGTCATGAAAAGCAGGATAGATGCTTGACAACAGAAAAACTATCGGCTTAGAATAAAATGAAAGAGGCTCTTAAGTTTTAGGGGGACTATAATTGAGTGCTGGGTGTTGAGGAGAGAAGAGGAGAAGAAGCAGATGTATCTTTTAACAGGTGGGTCAAAGAGGTTATGCATATTTTGCAAAGAAGGTTTTCAGCTGGTGTTATTGTTGCTTCTCTTTTATCTGCTTGCCGTGAGGCTGGTACAGTAATAGCACCTACTGCCTTTGGCTTCAGAGCATCTCTGCACCAAGAAAGGCCAACAGGACTTGGAAAGGCACAGAAGAAAGCCTGGAGTGAGCTCCTTGGGTCACCATACTCTGGGCCTTAGGGAGAACTAAGTTCTTATTCTTAGGATCTTCTTTCTGTCCCTCCTTTTATTATTTTATTAAAAACATAAACAAAAACAAACAAACCCCCAGCTGGTCAAATTCCTGATGTAGACCTGGTGGGAAAAAGCCAAAGAGGTTATTCCAATGCTTAAAGTCTCCCCTTAAGTTAGACTCGCTAAAAGACATCTCAGGCAGCACATATGAACCAGCACGTGTCATCAAAGTGAGACACTATACTTTATTTGGGGACGAATGTATGCATTTTCCTGGAGTGTTATCTGTGGTGAATATGCCCCATTAACAATCTATAGCAGGAGACAGCTGGCCAAAACTTTGGGGTCCTGGCTATATTTCTGTTTTCATGGCTAACATCCGGCACGTAAGCAGATGCTCACAAAATGATAAATTAATGAACACTACTGAATGTGTCCTTTTGCAATATGGCACTGAGATTCATTTGTCTTATTTTGTGAAACATCAGCAGTTTCTGATTCATACTATGTGAAAATGGCAGTGTTCCCTGGAGGCAGAAATGTATAATTTTTTTTTCTTTTGGCAGTTGAGAACACCACTACTTTGCTTGTCTTCAGTTACAAATGGAGAGATTAGTGTAGGCCATGAGAGCAGACTCTTCCTCCCCTAAGAGAGGCTCACAGGCAAAGAAAGAGAGAGAATGAAGATTTAGAGAGATATTTGGTTAAGAGAAGAGATTTGAAGTAATCCGTGTCAAAATGCCTTGATATTTCCAGTAAGATAGGATACCAGGTCACTAACTAAAAATTGAATGAACAGGGCTAAAGTTGATAGTTTGGAAAAGCCACTGTGGTGAATGTGGGAGAGGGCAAGAATATACTCTCTTTTTCCAAATATTTGTTTGTATATCTCATATATCTGTGCTTCATTCAGGTCTCCACTCACATGTCACCCTCTTAGAGAAGCCTTATAAGTCCAGCCTATTAATAACAACACCTCTATTACTCAAATCTCCTTTCTTGTATTATTGCATTAGAAATCATATTTTAACCTTACCTTTTTATATTTATGTATTTATTTATTACCTTTTTCCCTACCACGAAGTAAACTTCATGAAAAATGTAACCCTGTGTTTCATCTGGTTCTACAGGGAACAGAATCTGAGCTGGAGATGGGAGTGCAAAAGGCTCATTGTGTATTGACACCTATGAAAGGAAAAGGGAGGAAGCCAGGCTGGGGAGAGTGAGCGGTCCTGCCATGGTAGAGATGTGACAACGTCTCTGCCAGCCTGATGGGTGGCACGGGAGAGATGACTGATTAGTGAAGGACTCCCAGATTGGTGGGAATGGCCAGGCCACTGGACCACAGTCTTGTTTAGACTGGGGGCTGGGGGGCCCCCAAAATAGTGTGACCTTGAATCAAAAGCCGAGGTAGACCTGGAGGAGTTAACATCTTAAGGCTCTTAGCTGTCTATCTGCCTTGCATATAAGTAACAAATCCTTTCCTGAAGGGGGGATCTGAGCAGTATTTTTCCATGTCTGTAATAATCTACCTCTTATATGCTATGGGTCTATTTTAAATATACATCCGGGAGGTAGCTCTTCAAGGATTTTATTGAGTCTTTCTTCCTGAAGGGAGACCTAGAAGATGGAGGTTAGTGGGGGAAACTATAGCCTTTATCATTGTTGGTCTTGGGGCCGCAACTGATACTAATCATTTCCTTACTTATCTATTAATTCTAAGTCTCTCTCACCCTAAGCTATTGCTTCTAAAGATCTCGGTGGCTTACTTGTGGTGTCACTCAAATCCCCATTTCTGAGATGTCTGAGTCCCTGGTAATCATATCCTTCACAGGTAGAGGTTGCTGTACTTGCCTACTTACAATCACAATTGGACAAGGGATTGCCAAGAGGAATCTAAATGCATCACTGTGTTGCACATACCCCTTTCTGCCTCCATTATGTAAAAACATCCCTATCTCTTCCCACTGATCATGGTTAATCAATCCTGTCAAGATGATGACACCTTTTCTGGCCTGCAAGCCCCTGAAGAAAAGAAGTCCAAATTCTCAGGTGGCAGTCATAGTATGTAATTCAGTGGCACCCTTGATGTACCCTCTGCAGAGTATGATCTTCTCAGGTACCAGGACCTTCAACCTTGCACAACTCGGAATAAATAGATGAAACACGCAAATTCTCTCAAGGGGCCACAAGAATGATGGTAAATGGGGTTACTTCTGCTCTAACTTCTTGATCTTGGACCTATGTATTATTCCTATCGGATACATAGTTTTATACAGAAGTCTTTGATCCAGTGCACATACTGCATTCTGGAAGAAAGCACCCACGCCTTGCAAAGTGTTAATTCCAAGCTGGCACTTCAGCTACATCTTTAGCAGACCATTCCAATACTCCATCAGGCAGGCTACTTCTGAACTGTACAGTATATGATACAATTGGTGGATCCCACAGTCATGGACCCACTCCTGCACCTCCTTTGCCACAAGGTGGGCCCAATGATTGGATGATTTATAGAGCAAGATTCCATGCTGTGTATCTAGTACTCTGTGAGCCTTCCAATAGTGGTGGAAGCTGAGGCTCTGCAAGCAGAATGAACAAGCCCTTACTCCTATTCCCATGAGGATAAACTGCTGGCCCTTCAAGGAGGAAAGGAGCCCAGTGTAATCATCTTGCCACTAAATAGCTGGTTTGCCTCCTCGATGAATAGTGCCATACTTGGGACTCACTATTGGTCTTTGTTACTTGTAGTTGTATATCAGAGAAGACAGTAGTTATAGAAGGCTTAGTAAGTGGCAATACATGTCTTTGGGGCCACAATAGCCTCTACATCTGCCACTGTGATAGATGTGCCCATCAAGCCAAGACTAGGGTAACCACTGGCAAAAGCTGGCTAATATCAACTGGCTGATTCATTTGTCTACTTGATTGTTTAGTGACTCTTCCATGGTCGATGCTTCCTGGTAGGCAC